>JBBPBX010040660.1:0-29257 GCA_038048925.1 Garcialebias charrua
AAAGTGCTACAAGGTGCAACATATTTGAATGTCAATAAGACAAATAATAAAACAATTAAAATCAACAACAGTATCAACTCAGATCAAAAGTAGAATCATGAGGAGGAAGAGTATGCTCGGTTGAAAAGAAAGGTCTTCAAGCCGCTCTTAAAGTCAACCACAGACTGTGGGGCTTCAGTTTCTCTGAAACACCTGTAAGTGTCGCCAAAGGAACAAGAACCACAGAAACGTGCGTACGCCTGCTCGGGAGCTTGCGTGGATATGTACCTGGATGCGCATATATTCACGTTCAGTTCAGTTTTGATACATACGGGCTTTTGCGTGGGAAGTGACGTGCGCAATGTTTTTGTGCGCACGCATGGTTGATACATGAGGCCCCAGGACCTTCATGCTGTTACTCTATAGTGAATACCACTAATCCACCATGCTGTCAATGCTCATTTATTGTTTGAGAAAATTGTTCATTTTTAAAATTAGTTCAGACATTTTTTCTCTCTCTCTATGATGAAACTGGAACCCGTATTTGTGGATGGCAAAGATGCAGTTTTAAGTCCATGATGCAATTTCCTGCATAGAGTTGAGATTTTTTAATATTGTCACCCAAGGACCCATTCATTTGTGGTCAAGTCACTATTAAACAAAATTTTCCCAAAATGTCATGATCTTATCTTTACGTTATGCTTTTTGGTTAACAGTATTTATCTCTATCTATATATTTATATATCTAGATATCTAGACTTCTATATACAAACTGTATATCAGTTTTAAAATAGCAGTTTAATTCTAGATGCAGTTATTTCTGCAGAGTTCTTAACTCCTACATGTCTTTACATCTGAGAGACTCACAAGATGCTTTTTAAACCCAATCATGTTACTGACCTGTTGCCAATTAATGTGATTAGTTGCAACATGTCCCTCCAGCTGTTTCTTCTTAGCACTACTTAAATTCTCAACTTTTTGTTCCCGTGTTCAAACCTAACTCAAGCACATTGCTGCCATCAAACTAAATAGATTTTTTGCAAATAATTTCAGGTACAAGTTTTATTTTACTATTACCCATGTTTTGTTCTGTGCTCTGCTATGAAAATTGCTGTAATTTCTTTCAAATTTAGTTTTATCTGAGGATACTATGTGCACTCTGTGACAGTCCAGTTTATCTAATTTATGCTGTAAACCTTTAGGTAAAAACGGGATCGTGTTGTTTGTAGGTGAGACAGAGTCGAACGTGTGGTAAAAGAATCCAGTGCAGTGTAGTTTTGATTTTGTAGCCACTGAGCTCATAAATTAGTCCCTAAGCTTTTGGAACAGCAATGCTGAGAATTGCTGTACATAAATTAATAAAAGAGGAAGAAAAAAAAGAAAAGTCCAGTTTAATATAATAGTTATTTTCTTCATGTCTCAGAGTGTAATCCCTTTTTTTCTTACTAAAGTGGAAATAAATCCATTTGAAGTGCTTGCCCGCAGTCTCTCTATTGTTACTTTAAGTACTAAATAGAAAGGAATTAGCAGTTTTTATCATGGAGAATTTGAGGTAAAACAGGCAGCCAACATCTGCTGCTTTTCCAACATAATCCTTAATCGTCATAAAAGTTTCACACAACCAGACTTGTATAGGATGTTTGTTTAGTTTGTTCCGTAAGTGATCCTTTGTTAACAGCTTGTAATGTACAGTCATTAATTTCCCATTACATAATTGCTGGAACATTAGATTTCACTGAGGAACAGATTAAATGGAACAATTTTAGTCACAAAAAAATTGCTTTACTTATTGTCATTAGTTTCAGGCTTAATACAAGCAACAAATACTAAAAGTTGTTCAGTGCAAAAAAAAAAAAGAGTTTCCTGTTTGTAACCATATTAATTCAAACTGGTCATTCTTGCCCCTGATCTTCCTGTGTCACACCTTTTAGCCCTCAGTATGCAGTACCTTTTTGGAGTGCCATGCTTCCTCCCAGCCTAGGATCTGCCACCGCTATCTCCACACTAAAGGTGGCCCTTATCAGGGATTGGAAATCTAAGAGGTGAGTGTTTTTCAGTCCTCCATGACTCCTTCACATTTCAATGTGTTCATTTGACAGAAGCCCAATAGACCAGACAGCCAACTTCAATTTTTTCTCGCTCACCCACTCCTCCCGTTCCTCCTCCTTCCCTTTATCTTATAACTTTCAGGGTCAGCTGGCTAGACAGACCATTAGGCGGTCCTTCTTAGGAACACCAACACTATGCACGTACTGTACATGTGGGAACGAATGATGGAACAACAGAAGGACATCATTAATTTTAGGCTTTCATAGTCTTGTAATCAAGCAGATCTGAACTGTGTATCCGCAGGGTGGTAAACATTGCTTTTTTTTTTTTTAAACAAACAAAGGAGAGCCGTGTGACAGCAGAGATGAAAAGGCTGATAGCAAGGATATTAATATTCTGGATGCGCCATTCATTCATTTTTATGTACAAGTGCAGATGCATGCGCATTTAAGTTGCAACTCTAATATTTTCCCTCGTATCTAGTTTCCCTCTCCTCTCTGATCTCATATGTAAGTAAGGAGACCTAACAGCACTGGCAGCAAAGAGAATTCAGAAAAATGATCAATTCTTTCTGCAACAATTCAAGCAAATAACTGAAAGGAAATACCAGAGCACATGTGAAATGGAGGATTGGTGGTGGAATTTGATGGAATTTACACTTCTTGTTGAATTGACAATTAACTGCTAGATAAAACTGAACTTGGGTTGTAGAAATGGTGAGGAGTTTTTTCGCTTAGAAACGCCGATGCAAACGTTGGAATAATTTACATGAGCTCTTGATACCCACTCTGCCTCGTATAACCAAGTATTTAATGGTCTACTTTGCTCACAACTCTTCCTAAAAACTAGGGGGAAAAGGGATAACAGCATTCAGGGAGGAGGAGAAAGTAAGTAAAGAAAGACAGATGCAGTAAGGAGCCAGGAGCAAATTCAGCCCTAAATTTGTGAACCGTACACAAATTATAGATGCACGATTTCTTCCCTCCTACCAGTATCTGGTGATGCAGTGTCTTTTTTTGGGTGTCACAAATTTTTTCCCCCACGTGGGTGTGGATTCTCAGTGAGTAATGGAAAGGGAACATTTTAGTATTAAAAAAAAAAAAGTCCAAAAGGTGACTTTTCAAGTCTTCTCCTCACTTGTATTATTTCAAGGGTGTGCAGGTTTAAGAAGCTACTTACTTGGTAAGTGCCGATAAATCAGAGGCTGTCCCTCATGGTAGTTCACTTTCCACCAACAGGCCTACGAGCAAACACTCTCAATCATTGTCACAAATGCAATTGTCTGACGAGGCCAGGGGAGGCAACCTGCTTCCTATTCAGTGTGTTTCTTTGCTCTCTGTCTCCTCATTGGCTCCGCATGATTAATGGGCATCCTCCACTTCACAGCCAGTAAATGTGTGTGTGTCTATTTGCATATGTGTCTTTGATGTGCAGTCTTACACTGGTACTCCACAAGATTAAATGGTACATTATGTGCATTTGATTCAAGGGCAGTAAGTTTGAGTATTTAAAGAGTTTCAGGGTGTGGGTAAAGGTTTGGGGAGAACAGTGAAGGTAATTTTGGTATGAAAGGCTTGGGACTAGAATCTGGGGTTGTATCATGTTTCCTAATGTAAATAGCTGAGTCTATATCTTTTAGTAACTCATCTCTTGATTTGATTAATTAACAATCAGTGAGGATATGTTTGATTATTCTAAACACGTATCTGTCAAAAATTCTAAATAACAATGATTTTATGGGACATGTAGAAAGTTTCACAATGATTTGAAGTTTTAAACATTCATGTCAAAATGATTTTGGGCATGCATTGTTTCCCTCAGCAATTTACACACAAAATGAAGGAAAATTATTCACATTTTTATGACACTTCCTCCCTAAACTCCCACAGATATCCAGTACTTCAGCTAGCTCTGTTTCTTCCACTGAACTGAACTCGTAGTTTGAGACACACACACACTCAGTTTATGATTTACTGGCAAATTGTCTGTGGATTTTTGAAACAAATGTGAAAGCACAGTGTAGCAAATGTAGAAATCAAAAAGAAGAATTTGAATAGTATACAATCCTCAGTACAGGTATATAAGAAAATAATACTCGTCACTCACAACCAGGCTTAACTTGAACTGTCTGAAGAGACCCGCAACAGGTCTACAAGTGGGATCCTCATTTTGTCTTGATACCACAGAACGTGTGTTTGTGGTATTTATTCATCTTGGGATACTGAGTTTACTGAAAATTCATTAACGGTAAATACATTCATTATTCAACCAGTTTAAAACAAAGTTAAGGTTTGGAATCACTGACGCTGTATATTGAACCATCCCTGTATATTTTTGTAAAGCTGGAGTTGCCTCTCAGTCAAAAGTTATTTCCCAAATTGAATGTTAGCTTCAGCAACACTAGTTTAAAGGTTCAGCTGACCCCGCTGTTGACATGAAATTGCAAAGTAACTTTCCAGAGGTCAGAGGGATGAACAGTTGGTGGAATGACATACAATCAGTGGACTTGCTGTTTTCACATTTTTTCTGTTTTCGAACTTAGTTTGAGTTTTATCTGGTGTTGGTGCCCATAAGAGATACCCATAATATAGTGCATATCTGTCTAAACTGGTACTGTATAATTTTGTTCTAAAGCTTAATGCTGGTGAAGATTCTCAGTCATCCAGAACATGATAAAATCAAAAAACTTTCAATACAAAAACAACTGGACTTTATTTGTAACAGAAGATGTTTTGCTCTTCATCCGAGGAGCTTTCTCAATTGAGAATTGAGAAAGCTCCTCGGATGAGGAGCGAACCATCTTCTGTTACAAATAAAGTCCAGTTGTTTCTGTATTGAACATTTTTTTATTCTAAAGCTTAACTTCAAACTCAAGGGAAGTTCAGTGGTTGAAGGAATTTTTGTGTAGGTTTATTTACAGGCTTGGTTTTATCCCCATGACTGTCAAAACAAAAACACAATTTTAAAACAAAATGCTGTAAATGCTGAGCATTAATCTTATACAGTATATTGAATATGGTTCATATTGTTGCCATGTTTGTTCCCTTATCAGTCACTCTGTGCAACGCATTGACTATGGGAATTGCGCCGACGCGCTGTTCACCTGAAGTAATACAATCACGCCTTTTCTAAAGGCAGGTGGGCGTCAGCGTCAGCAATGAGGCCCCGCCCTCTTTGCATAAAAGGGGATGACGCCCCACCTACATCCTCTGTTGCCCTTCACCTCGCTTCATATCATGGACTTTGGTAGAAAAGTAAAAAAATAAAAAAGTAAAAGCTTGCTGACTCAATGATGTCAAGGTTTGTAGTAGTTGGACCCAGAAAGGTGGAATGGCATGAAGAGCTTGAGTTTAAAAGTAAAAAAAAATATATCATAAAATGCTGAGGTGGTAGCAAAACTTCAAACTAAACTCGAGGAGACACAGAGGAGAGCCACACATGGTCTGAAACATACACAACCTCCAGACTGCAGGCAGGGGGACAACTGGAAGACTGTCTGAACAGGTGCTGATGCATTAAATGACAACAGGGAGCAGGTGTAAAGGCTGGGCCAGGACAGGACCAGAGAGTGAAGGCCGACAATAGAAAATTAATGACAGGGAAATACATTAATACTGGCAGAAAACACTGGAGGCAATCGAACAAACTAAACACAGAAACACTGAACTGATCACAGGAAATGAAATTAACTCAAATAGAAAAACAAACGCAGAGACACACCGATCACTGATTTATTGTCAAAGATGCCAACAAACAAAGAAGAAGTTGAAAAAATTGTACAGTAAATCAAAATAGAACTCGCCACTTTAATTTTTTATCAAAAATTTGAGACGTTTAAGTACACAAGCAAATTTATTATAGATTAATAACTGTTTTTAAATAAATGTAATATATAATTAAAATAACTGTGCCTGATATATTAGAGGTAATAGTGCTGCATGCCGTTGAAGACAGGTACCAGCCCCCTTGTAACCCAGAAAGGAGAAAAAATAAAGAAAATTGATTAATGGAATTGTATGGGATGAACAAAACAAAAATTAATTTAATGTCATACCACGTCTTTTTCCCTTTGCTTTGTATTTTTGTGATCTCAGTCTTTGGATAATAAAATCACAATCTCACAGAATAAACCCATAAGAAAATATTTTGTTCTTTACCGCCTGTCCTCACAACCTCCCCATTTAACATCTTGGTTTCTTATTTTCTCTTTTCCTAGCCTTCTGATTGACGTAACTTTTTCCAGGATAAAGATCTTAACTTATGTATACATAAATCCATCATTTCTACCAGTTACATTTCTTTTCAAGGTTTAAAGATGAAAAATACAACGTTGGAGCTAAGTCAGCAGGCTAGCTGATGTCAGATCTTCAATCATCTTATCTTAAACATATTTATTTAAAAATCACTTTTTTCTTCCAGAAATTATTATTTTTTTCTTAATCTTTGGGGACTGTAAAAACTAAAATGCAATAGTATAACTTTTATGTTTAAAAAAAAATAAGCATCTTTAGCAGATAAAATCATGCTGTATTTAGGCATGTACTGTATAACATGATTTGGACAACACACAGGTGCTATCTAAAAAATCTAAATCTGGTCCTCTGGACATTATTTTTTTTATTTATTTTTTTAATGTCCAGAGGACCAGATTTAGCTTTTTTAGATTTTTCTACCTGGATTGCATGCATCAGGGTACACATTTTCCAAACTATTACAGAGATATGAGAACACTTCCAGAAAACAAACAAATAAACAAACATGCACAGCTCCAGTTGTGGAGTTTTACACCTGCCTGTGTGATGTGATGAGAAAAATAAATCTGCACATTTTTGAAACAATGTTTTATCCAATTGCAGCATGAAATCATGTTTTTGTATTTATGCAATTTAAGAAACATCTATGTAAAACACTGATATTTTTCCCCCCATAGAAAGAGAACATGGTGTTGGAATAAAAACCTCTGAAGCTTCAGGTTATCTATAAACCTTTAGATTCATAGTGACCCTGGGTCCTTCATTAGACATATCAGTCTGACAGTAAATCCTAAAAGATTTCATAAAAAGCTTACTGTACCAAAACTTTTAAATTTTTGAAAAACATTTTTAATAGCATTAAAAAATTAATGTGTGGCAACTTAAAGTTACTCAGACTTTAAAGAAAACAGAAACACACTGACCATTGAAGATGTGGAGTCCATGCACATGCTGAGATCTTGGCCTTTTAATCCTTTGTGTTCATGTCATTGTAACATCTGGAGTGGTTTCACAGTGTTTTCAATCATAGTGCACAAGTTTAAAGGGATATTTCAAATGTTTGTAGGTTAAATTCCCAAGAACTTAAAACAAAACCACTCCCAAAATATTCACAGTGGTTCAGATTACTGCTGTCTTACAAACCCACTCTCAGTTTTATATTACCGTACATGATTATCCTGCAGCAGCAGAGCAGGGCATTACAGTAGTTAGTGCAGTCACCTACAGTAAAAAGGTTGCAGGTTTGCCTCCCATTCTCTTTGTGTTGAGTTTGCATGGTTTCCCCATGCATATATTTATTTTCTCCTTATAGCCCCACCCCCGACCAAAAACATGCATATTACATTAAATTGTAAGTCTAAATTATCCCTGGGTGTGAGTGAGATCGTGAATGATGGTTTGTCTTTTTGGTCTACGTTATGTGGCTCAATGATGGACTTGCAACCTGTCCAGAGTGTACCCCATGTCTCCTACAGCGACTGATGGAGCTAGGCACCATCACCCCACGACCTGGAAAGTAAAAAGTGGGTAAAAGAAATTGGATGGGTGTTCTAGCAGAAATATGATTTTCATGCCGTAAAAACTTCCTGATGCACTGAAAGTGCTGCAGCTAGATGCTTCCACCATTCCTGCATTTAAATAACGAAATAATTCTTTGTGGATAACTAATAAAATTCTGATGGCAATGAAAGACTTTTAAAACACCTTCCAATGAAATGGAATAAAGGTTTAGATATTGCCTTATAATCTAGCTGTTTTTGCTACTTTATTGACATCTTATTTAACTTGTTAAAAAAAATCTGCATGCCTCTTTTATGATTATCTATTGTTGTCATCATTCTTTGTTGAAACCAGGTCTCTATTGTAAATGAGCCCTCGAGGCTCAATGGGAATAAAGGCTGAATGAACATTGGAGTCGTTTTGAAGTGATCCCACTCAAACTAGCCATTATGGTGTCATTTCAGTTAAAATAAAACTATTTGATCAAACTTGAGTCAAGTAGCCATATTCAACAGAAATAATAATAATAATAACTGCTTGTAATATTTCTACACAACCAAATGAATTGAACCATACCTTTCATGACAACATTGATGTATTTCATCTCATACATTTCTGGTCAAGTTTAAGACCATAGGACCATAGTGTTTTAGGAACAGCATGTTCCTAAAACACTTGTCAATTCATGGCGTGTAAGCAGTGAAATAATTTGGTTTGGTTTGTAAGGACAATTTTCTAAAGCCAATATCTAGTTATTTTTGGCTGCTTTGGGATCGCATCCACACACAGAAGCAGACTACAACAACTTTAGGTTCCAGGAAAAAAACATTTTGTTTTGAGTTATGAAAAAGTTGCACCATAAAAATGCAAGCTTTTTATTGTGCAACTACCATTTTAATGCATGCCACTTGAAATGCTCTGCTTTCACAACCACTAGATTAAGTAAATTCTTCAGAATGCAATTATAGGTCATTATTCCCTCCATGAACAAACCCATTGGGAAGGTTTTGGCAGCAGGACAGTTTATTCTAAAAATTATTGGCCATTAGAGCACAAAAAACTGCACCTACTATGGCATGCCTGTTTGAACATTCTTCTTCTGTGATAATGAGTTCAAGTCTAAGGGTTAGGTTTGTGTGTGATAAGGATACAAGAATGCAGACCAGCATTTAATACAGAATAGCACAGATTTTAAAATCTAGAAAACCAAAAGGCTGATGTGGCTGCAGAAATACAAAACCCTACACACACACACACACACACACACACACACACAAAAGGAGACAAAATCATGAAGCACATACAAGGAAACAAGACAGGACATACCTGTATGCCAGACTGAGGACAGAATGAAATACAGCAGTTTAAATGTGCCGGGGCGAATAAAGTAAGTGGCTGCAGCCGAGACTAATAAAAAGGGGGAAAGGCATAAGGTGAAAAATAGAACTGACTAATGAAAAAGAAACTTAAAGCACAGAGAAACACAGGGGAACAGAACTGAAAATAAGAAATGTCAAACTAGGAGAACACAGAAAACTGAAAGTTATGCACCATAACTCATGTTCCCTGAAGGAAGGGAACGAGGTGCAACACATTGACTATGGGAATAGCGCCGCCGCGCAGTTCACCTGAAGTAATACAATCACGCCTTTTCTAAAGGCAGGTGGGTGTCAGCGTCAGCAATGAGGCCCCACCCTCTTTGCAAAAAAGGAGCTGACGCCCCACCTACATCCTCCAAGTGCGCTTCACCAAGCTTGGGCATTGAAAGGGCAAACATGTGTTGCACCTTGTTCCCTTCCTTCAGGGAACATGAGTTATGGTGCATAACTTTCGGTTCCCTTATCAGTCAGTACACTCGGTGCAACACATTGACTATGGGAACGTAATTCAATCACGCCCTGGAAATGCTCCGGAAATGCATGCTTGTGAGAATTCATGCCTTAGACTACAGGCGCTAGCTGTTCTTTACTCTGTGGTAGAGAGAACAGCCTGAGTTACATCACATGCTGTGACATCCAAACTGTAGTGTTTCACAAACGTGTTTGTTGATGCCCAGTTAGCAGCTGAACATATATCTGCTACTGGCACACCTCTGAATAAGGACCAGGAAGTGGCTAGGCCTCTGGTTGAGTGAGCATGTACCCCAGAGGGCACCTGCTGACCTTTGCTGCTGTATTCCCTCTTAATGTCCGCAGTCACCCAGTGTGAGAGGCACTGTTTTGACAGGGATCTCCCAGCAGCAGGAGTAACAAAACACACAAACAATTGTTCCCTTATCAGTCAGTCACTCGGTGCAACATATTGCTATGGGAAATTGCGCCCCCGCGTGAATACCTGAAGGAATACACTCACGCCTTTATGGCCGGAGCGTCAGCGTCACGCCAGAGACCCCGCCCTCTGGGTATTTAAGACGCGGACGCCCATCCTACTTTCTCTTTTGCCCTTCACCTCGCTAAACCTGAACTTCTCTTCGCGGGACTTCTCTGTTGTTTCATCGCTCGACCAGAGGTGAGCTCGCTCCCTACACAGAGCGTACAGAGAATTCTTCCTGTGTACTACTGGGCTGGCAAAAGCTATGTAAATATTTATGAATATGAAAAAAATTACACATTGTGAAAATATAATGATTTTTCTTTGAGTTTGGGGTTTAAAATAAAACAAGAAATTAAGGTTTCTGCTCATGGCCAACATTATTTTAACATTAGATCAATTTGAAAACATTAGTGATAGTAAAACAAAACCATCTTGATAAATTGGCTGTAGTGGTTTCTTGTGTGGCTAGCCAACATGAAAGTTAAAGTGGGCCTCAGCTGGACTAAAGCTGGGGCAGCTTGCTGTTAACAGAGCATGACGGTGTCAAGCAGAGACTTAAAAGTGCTCTTCAGTTTGTGTGTCTCAGGCAAACTTTAGTTTATTTCCAACATGATATCCTCTCTGGTAATTTACATTTTATCTGACAAATCATAGTTTTAAAGTTGACCTAATTCCTTATTTGAAATTTTAAACAAAGATAAACTTGAATATAAGAGAAGTAGATTTATTTTGTATTTTAAATGTGTAAAAATGAAGATGATTTCGCAGCGACAGAACATGATTAAAACTTATCTGAAAGATGATCCTTTTCTTCAGTCAGGGATGGGAAAACAAGATGACAAGGGATCACATTCATTCAACTACCATACTTGTATGTTTTCTGCAATAAACTGATAGGAACGTTACTAAGAAAAACGTAGAGTGATGTGGGGAAAGAAGATACAGTTTAGAAATGAATATTTATGCACTTTTAAAATATAGTCATACTTGAAAACTTTTCAGTTTACCAGAAACATACAAAGTACATTGTGCAAAATCTGCTATACAGTACAGAAATTTAAAGTTTTAATCTTACAACAAATTAGAAAATCATGTTTGCTGTTTTTTATTCTGCTATGTAATGCAGGAAACATTTAGGAGCACAGCAAGCTCAATTAACCAACTAAGACACTGCAAAATGATGCACTTCTAAAAATAAACAAATACATAATGGGAGCAAAATGACCAAATCTGTGGCAAATTTAGTTGCTCACAGGTTTTGGACTAAGAACATCTGGTTCTGTCAGCTGTTAATGACCTTAGAGCTGCAGCACATACTTTCTTCTTAGACTTCACTCAAGAAATATTACTACTCTCCAAACCAAAGCTTTGCTACAGGACTTGGGAGAATAAAGTTTGTCAAACCCATTAAATGTGATTTATGGACTTTATGACTGACTGGTATGTAGCATGCTGAGGTGGATCATTTAGAGATTGTTACTAAAACATGCAGCTTTTATTTTGAACACAATATTTTCACATGAACAACCTTTTACTAAGGAATTTCAGATTGATTCAACTTCTTGTACTGATGAGAATATAATGTAATGGTTTTATTTAAAGATATAAAGCCATAAGGTACTTACATTAGATTGGTTTCAAATGATATACAGCAGGAATCATGGCTATAAAGCTCATATTTGCTACTATTCATTTGATTAAGGTTAAAGTTTGAAGGATTCATATAAAGTTTAAAGTGAAGGTTGTAGTTCAATTTCAGCAGCAAACTGATGTTTGATGTGTTTGGTTTGTCTCCTGTGGGCCACATTAATACCATGGTGGTGCAACATGGCAAAGGGTCAAGAATGACTTAATCTAAAGTCATGCAGACATTTCCACTTGATATTCATGAAAACATGAAATGATGATATTGCATTTCCGCCAACATATTGCCTCAATACTCACTGGAATTTTAAAAAACCACAATCCACACCTGCATTAGTGTGGAAATAAAATATAGGATGGGAAATGAGAGGAGACACAACAATTGTATGTTCTGATGGCCTCCTGTATGGAGACATAAAACCTGTAGAGAATATTGTCTTTTTTTATATTGTTATACAGCTAAACTCAAACTAATCATTCAAGTTTTTATTAAAATCTTATTAACAGTTTGAATTATAGGGATGCACAATATTATCGACATGGCATCGGTATTGGATGATATTAGCGTTAAGTTAAATATCGGACATTGGCCATTCCACCAAAACAACTCACCGATACAAAAGACACTGTTTTTGTATGACAACCCAGTGACAAGGATGCCTGCAACGGCAGCACAATGTGATGATGTCACGTGCGCATACTTGATCTGATCACGGTGGAATGCAAAAGTAAAAATGTCGGCGGTGTGGAAGTTTTTTGTTTTGTTTTTGAGGATGTTGGATTCCAAAGATTTTTGGACTATGTTGAGCTTTGTGTCATTGTCCAGACATATTTTTCTGACATAGCCTTACCCGAGTTATAAGCCGTCATTTCTTACGTACCCGGTAATTGAGAAGCTAATAGCAGATAGCACATGGGTGAGTTTTACCACAGACATTTGGATGTCAAGTGTTAGCCCCGTTATCATGATTAGTCTTACAGCACAATGGATAGACAAAAACTTTGAACTTAAAAAGGCTGTCCTTCATGCCCAGGAGTGTAGAGGATCCTACACTGCAGCTAGGAACCTGGAACACGCCTTCACAAGTGAGACAGCATCGCAGGTGACTAATGCTAATAAATAACATTTAACACTTTTCATTGAATATAAGTTAAAGTACTATGCATATAATATGGCTGTTACTGAATATATGTCACCAGCTCTTACACAATATTTGAATAAAATAAGCCTAAATAAGAGGCTATGTTCTGACAAAGGAAAGTATATTAAAATATCAATATCAATATCAGTTAACATATTGGCATATCGGATATCGGCCAAAAATCCTATATCCTGCATCTCTAGTTTGAACTTGTCTTTTCACACCTCATCTAATTATTCAACAAATAATTTTAACACATCTCAACTAAAAGTCTATTGTTTAGCTCCATACTCGACATAATTGAAGTTGCCAGACTTTTAGCGAGAGCTAAATGAAGAGAGCACTTTTCTTTTGTTTTTTAATCTTCTTACTTAAAGGTGCTATATGTAGTTTCTGGAAAACGCTGGAACTTAGAACACTTTTGAACAGAGACACCTTTCTGGTCCCTCCCCCTTGCTCTCGGCTGAACTGCAACTCAGCCTCCATAGCTCCGCCTCCACTGCATGTCCTGTCTTGTGAACCGCATGTGATACTGTAACCTTCGTTATCTTTATTGTTTAGTTTTAATAATAAATGATTCAAGCAAAGACACTTACTTGTCAAGCAGGAATGTTGCTAAAGGCCGCAGTATAGCTCTGCGTTGGGCCGAACGCCGCTCTACGCGCGTACTGAATTGATTGACAGGTCGGGTGGGGGAAAAAAAGGCACAAACTGCAGCTGGCTCTGGCTGCAGCCGCTGCAATATTCTGTGTTTATATGTTAATAAAATGTTCTAAAAAATAAAATAAAAACATGGAGCGCTGGTCCAGCACACCAGAACACCAGGAAATCTGCAGAGCCTCGCGCAGCCACGTTGAACCCGAGTTTAATTCGCTCGTGACAAATTCATTCATTTCCTCATCATTTCAGTCATGGAGTCAGCGGAGGAGGAAGCGATCACTTGACTTTTGGCAAAAAAAACAAAAGAAAAGTCCAGATCAGGGATGAAGAAGGGGAATTTAATACATTTGTGTCACATACAAAACAGTCCTGCATCGCTTTGCAATCCTTTGAACGAGAACGTGCGCGGATGCGCGCTGGGGCTGGGACAGGGGGGCGTGGGTTAGGGGCGTGAGAAGCTCTGTTTTTATTGGCTGGTTAAAAACTCTGTTTTTATTGGCTGGTTAACGGCGGGTCACTGTGGGTTTTTAGAAATGCTTTTAGTACCACCTGGAGAAGCAAGGGGACTATAGTTTTTTTCAGAGATTACTTGTCTAACATCAGTCTGTCAGGAGATAGTGACAGAGTGAAGAAATATGTTAAAAATATATTTTTAGAAAAGTTACATACAGCACCTTTAAGCTCCCAGCATGTGGATCTTTTATTTTATTTATGTTCTATTTCTTTTTTCACTTCTACTTCCTCAGGAGGCTGAGACGAGCTGGACTAGGAAGTTCAGTCCTCACCTCCTTCTACAGGTGTGCAGTGGAGAGCATCCTGTGCTCCAGCATCAACGTGTGGCATGGGGGCTGCACAGCTGCAGAAAGAAAAACTTTACAGAGAGTGGTGAAGGCTGCACAGAAGTCTGTTGGAGTCAGTCTCCCCACCGTCACAGACATCTACACCTGTAGATGCAGGACCAGGGCCACCTGCATCATGAAGGACCCCACTCACCCAGCACACGCTTTTTGTCTAGCTCCCCTCCAGAAGGAGGTTAAGGAGCATTAAGTGTAGAACCACTAGACTGAGGAACAGCTTCTACCCTGAGGCTGTTAGACTCATGAATATTTAACCAAAATAGTCATTGTGAAAAATCACATCATGTTGCTGCTGATCTGTTTCATGTTGCTGCTGATCTGTTTCATGTTGCTGTGTTCATGCGTGCTCATCTGTTCACACAGACTCATGTTCGTGCTGCTGTTCGACATATCATTTTTATTGTTTTTATGCTATTAGTGCTTAGCATATTTTTAGTTTATGTTTTTCTTAGTTCATATCTTAGATCTTATTACTGTTTTTCTTTTACATATTATTGTTGGATGTAGGACCCTGTGTATATAATTTTGTTCCACCACATGTACTGCATGTGGTGCTAACAACAACAAAGAAACTCTGACTCTGACTTAGACTTGTAACTTTGTAAATTTTAAGTTATTTTGACTGAATGTAATCCTTGAAGAGACATTTGGATAATTTGTGGTCAAAGTTGTTCAAATATAGAAGGAGCTTCATGAAGAAATCAGATCAGCTTTCCTCTTAAATCTATCGTTCAAAAAACAATTGTCCTGATTTGACCTGATTTTTGTTATAGATTTTTAATGGTTGATTATATCACTTCCCTACATTTTAAAGATGTATTGTTTTTCTTTTAATTAATCATTGTGCTTTAAATAATTTTTCAGCCTGCTGCTGTGAGAAGCACTTCATAAAATAAGTTTAAGAAATGCTAAAAAAAAAAAGAAAAGAAAAAAGAAAGATTTTTACTTTGTTATTATTTAGGTCATGGTGACTTCAGCTCACTGTTGGTGCCTGAAAGATTAAGCAATGATGCTCTAATGGTAGCTGGTTTCTACAATTCAAACATTGTTTTTGTGTAAATACAAGATCATTTATCTTTAATTTCTTCCTGTCCAGTCTAATAGGACTTTGGGTGGTGTGTTAAATTGTTGACTCTTGCCAATGCCTCAGACTTTGGGTGGTGTGTTAAATTGTTGACTCTTGCCAATGCCTGCAGAAAACTTGGAGACATTTTCAGATTTCAAACTTGAACGTTTCTCTCACGCTGGTTCCTTTTGAAATGTTTTCCTTGTTAAAATAAAATGTTGCTGGGATGGAAAGTTAGTTCAGAGGAGGTGGATCGTTACAATGTCAAATAATGACAATTCTTTTTAAAATATTAAATGTATGTAGTCCTCTCCAGCTTAAAAATATGAAGAACAGCCTAAATGTAAACACAGTGAGAGCAAACTGTATGCCTTGAATCAGTTGATTGTACAATAACCGTGTTTCCATCCATTTTCATTTCGAATTTTGAGCTAATATTTGAAATCTCGCAAATATGTAAATACAAATTAATGAGGATCAGAAGTGTTTCCATCTACTGGCTTGAAGCGCTTCTACCAAGCCACGCACAGCGTCATTACGTCAGACGTCAGCGTCATTACGTCAGACGTCAGCACTGCGCATGTCTACAGTAAACAGGAAGTAGCGGTTGAAAACAGAACCCGACCACACATCTCGTCAAAATGGAGAGAATATTTCAGGTACGTGTTGCTATCGGGCAAGTTGTATTTATTCTGTCATGCCAACTAGTTTTAGCGATGTTACATGTTGTCCGGAGCGGAAACAGCTGATCAGTCACGTGACGTGAATGTTCGCCACGGCAGCACGAGTCGGCAAATGTGTTTCCATCTGTCGTTTTGCGCATCTGCTCGGTTTCGAAGATCCCAAAAACCACCTCAATCGAGCGTATCTACTTTTTGGCGAATTTCAGGAAATAACTTCGCATTTTGCCGTTTCCATTAAGCTTTTCTGCTGCGATACTTCAAAATGCGCACCTAGAAACCTTGATGGAAACACGGCTACTGATTGATTAACTGAAGTAACTTTGTTCACACTCGTAAAAACAGGCAACTACTTTAAATGTTTTCCACTCATAAAAAAACCAAAACAAAAAAAAACAAAAAACTTTCCTTACTTTAAGATAATAAACCCCAAACAGGAGGTGGTTTTATAACACCACCCAGACTTATGGTCTGGAACAATTGCTTCTATAAGGTCAACACAAATTTATTTTCATTTTGCATCAAGTTAACACACAACAGACTGCCAAAGTTCTGTTTTTATTTAGGTGTCTGTAGATGCTGCTCATGAACACTTATCCAGTAATGATTTTGTGAGTGTGTGTGTGTGTTTGACTTTCCTTAGTTTGTCCCATTCATACAATTCATTCATTGTAAATTTGCCACCTCTAACGATTGCTTCCATCCATTTTCTTCCACTTGTTCCAAAGTCGGGTCACGGGGGCAGCACCTTGAGCAGAGAGGCCCAGACATCTCTTTCCACAGCCACCTCTTCCAGCTCTTCTGATAAGATTCCAAGGTGTTCCCAGGCCAACTGAGAGTCATAGTATCTCCAGCGTGTCCTGGGTCTTCCCCGGGATCTCCTCCCAGTCGGACATGCCCGAAGCACCTCCCTAGGGAGGTGATGGGAGCATCCTTATCAGATGCCCGAACCACCTCAACTGGCTCCTCTCGATGTGGAGGAGCAGCACTTCTACTCCGAGTCTTTCCCAGATAACTGAACTTCTCACCCTATCTGAAAGGGAGAGTCCAGCTACCCTGCAAAGGAACCTCATTTCAACTGCCTTTATTGGCAGTCTCATTCTTTTGGTCACTACCCAGAGCTCGTGACCATAGGTGAGGGTAGGAACGTAGACTGACCAGTAAACAGAGAGGTTCACCTTACAGCTCAGCTCCCTCTTCACCACAACGGACCGGCCGAGTCTGCAGTACTGCAGATGTTGCACAATCTCACACTCCATTCTTCCCTCACTTGTGAACAAACCCCTATATACTTGAACTCCTCCACTTGAGGCAGAACCACCCTCGACCTGAAGAGAACAATCCACCATTTTCCTATTGAAAACCATGGCCTCAGATTTGGAGGTGCTGATTCTCATCCCTGCCGCTTCACACTCTGCTGCAAACCACTCCAGTGAGAGCTGAAAATCACTGCACGATGACGCCAACAGGACCACATCATCTGCAAAGAGCAGAGATGGAATCCTGAGGCCACGGAACCGGAAACCCTCCGCCCCCGGACTGCACTGAGAAATTATGTCCATAAAAGTTATGAACAGAATCGGTGACAACAGGCAGCAATAGCAGAGTCCAAGTCCCACCCTGAAGGGTCCGACTTACTGCCGGCAATGCAAACCAAGCTCTTGCACCGCTTGTATAGGGACTGAACAGCTCGTAACAACTGACCCCCCATCCCTTACTCACAGAGCACCCCACACAATGTACGCTGAGGAAAATGGTTGAATGCCTTCTCCAAGTTCACAAAACACATGACTGGATGGGCAAACTCCCATCCCTCAAGGACCTTAGTGAGGGTAAAGAGCTGGTCCAGTGTTCCACGGCCAGGACGGAACTCGCAATGTACCTCCTGGATCTGAGGTTTGACCAACGATCGGATTCACTTCTCCAGTACCCCTGAATAGACATTACTAGGGAGGCTAAGGAGATTAATGCCCCTGTAATTGGAGCACACCCCCGGGTCCCCCTTTTTGAAGAGGGGAACCACCACCCCAATCTGCCAATCCAGTGACACTGCCCCAGATGTCCATGCGATGTTGCAAGGGCATATCAGACAAGACAGTTGTAGTGATACACCTCATCTCTGATATTGTAGGCTTGACCTTCAAGTACACCTCTCTGCATCTCTTTGAAACTCTAAGTGTTACACTTTCTTGAAGCTCTCAAGGAAACAAGTGACACTATTATTTTTACAATTATTTTGAATTTATGGACACTAATTAATCAGATTGAACTTTCTCTTTAATGTGTGTTAATTCAGAATTGATCTACAGTATATTTTGTCATTTAATGATGATCTGTTACTTGCATGAGTTTGACCCTTCTGCTGGTTTATTTCTGCAGAGCAAGCAGGCTCTGATTCTAAGGCACAGTTCAGGGTAAACTGTTAGCTGTTCACTTCCTTCTCTGTTGTGTCTTCAAGCTAGACTCAACAGGCCAGTCCATCTGGCTGTTTATGTAAACAGTTTTCCTGTTGTCCGTCAAGAGACATTTCTGCCTATGGAATTAAACTTCCATCTTTTATTTTGTTAAACCAGCCAATAGTTATTAAGGAGGTGGGGAAGACCCCGCCTCCCATATAAAGGGACATTTCCTGCATTTTCTTTAGTGCTTTGGAGAGAACTAACTCACAACTGGTTTCCTCCTCTGGGAAAGCTGGAGACGTTCCGGTCATTGTGTCAACTAGACCCACGTTTCAGCTGGAGTCACAGTAAAGCTTACTGTAACTCACTCACTCATCTCCTGGAAGAATTTGTTTTCTGAAGTTTTATTTTGAAAAATCAGTCTGTGCGCTTGACCGTTGTTTCCTGCCGAGGGAGGCGAGTTTCCTCGTATCGTGAATCAGCCACACACGCTGAAGTTCCAACTGGACGGCCGGTGGACAAACCCATCCACGTGTGTGTCCAGACACTTCTCCACTCTTATCTCCAAGAGACGAACCGTCAACAGGTAACGAGTCGTGGTGTGTTTGAGCGTGCGGGAGCCCAGCAGTCTGCTCGTGTGGGAAAAAGGTGTCACCCAGTCTGGTTCAAAATAACCAACTTCAGTTAACTTAGCTTTCACTTATCTCAAATCTTCCTCCTATTTCTTCTTTTCATAAGCTATTAATCTGTTAAGTAATGTGCCAACAGAAAAGTTCCTAACTGTCTGTTTGTTTTAATTTGAATTCTTGTCAACGTAGTTATTAAATCAGAGCTAATATCGATACAAATGTTTAATGTACTTTCATGATAATTTCAATAAAAGGTCTATTTTCTGGTAGACCAACATAATTTGAAGTCTCTTGTGAAATTACATTTCTGGCTAATCACATCACCGATTTATTGATTTATTCTGAAAAAGTTGAGACCCCGTGAAACTGATGGTAGATTTGTGTAGATAAAATCTGCTCGGATCTTTCATCCAAACTATAGGTAAGTCAGTAAACTGACCTCGTAAGTGTTTAATTACACAAACGGCCTATAGGTTTATTACACAGTCCCACAACATCCAGAGCCTTTATGAAATCAGAGCGAATCTCATACACCCCCGGAGCCCTGTCGCCGTGGAGCTTTTAACTGCCTCAGTGACCAAAGCTATGGTTAAGAACTGACCAACCCCAAAGTCCCCCGACTCAGCTTCCTCCATGGAAGACGTGCCAGTGGGATTGAGAAGGTCTGAGAAGTATCCCTTCCACCTCCCGATGACCTTTAGCAAATGTCCAGTCTAAATGTATTGAAACACGGAGCAGTTTCTCAATGACAAGCATTGGTTCAGCTTGCAGTGAATATTTATTGGTTATTTCTGCAGTGCCTTTGTGTGTTGTCTATGGCTGCTCACCATCCTTGCGTCCCCCCCGGCCCCCCCTCTGCATAATGTCAGCGTCATTATACCATACCATACCATACCATTTTATTTATAAAGCACTTTAAACAGGAACAAGTCCACACCAAAGTGCTGGACAAACAAACACGCAACAGGCAACACAGACAATGAAGTACAACACGAAAAACATAAAAACATTGCAGATCATAAATCAAACGATCCAATACAAATCAGCTGGCATTGAAAGCAATGGAGTAGTAGTGAGTTTTTAACCGGGATTTGAAAACTGAGAGGGAGGGGGCCTGTTTGATGAGCAGCGGTAACTCGTTCCAGAGTCTTGGGCCTGCTACAGAGAACGCCCTGTCACCCCTGCGCTTAAGGCGAGTTTCTGGAACTATTAAGAGTACCTGATCCTCTGACCTCAAAGCACGTGGAGGGACATATGGGTGTATCAGATCCGAGAGATAGGCGGGGGCGAGACTGTTCAGCGATTTGTAGACATACATGAGAATTTTGAATTGGATTCGAAGATGAACCGGTAGCCAGTGAAGGGAGGCCAAGACTGGTGTAATGTGCTCTCTTTTGCGTGTGCTGGTTAAAAATCGGGCAGCTGCGTTCTGAACCAGTTGTAATCGTGCAATGGTGGCTTGACTGACGCCAAACAGAAGTGAATTGCAGTAATCAAGCCTAGATGTAATGAATGCGTGAATCACTGTCTCCAGGTGCTTTTTGGATAATATGGGCTTCAGCTTAGACAGACGCCTCAGCTGGAAAAAACAGGATTTGACGATCATGTTTACATGACTGTTGAGTTTCATGGAAGGATCCATTATCACTCCCAGATTTTTGACTTTTTGTTTTTCGGACATTATGTGCTCGTGTGCGAGATTTATTTTTTCATTATCACATTTTTGACCTTCAAACCGAGGTCAAAAGTGTGTTAGGATTTTTTTTGTCTCCAAACCCTATGTGTCATTTTTCACCACTTTTGTCTGTCCAAACAGGTCTCACTTGTAAATGAGTCTTCGAGGCTCAATGTGACTTATCTGTTTAAATAAAGGTTGAATGAATTTCAGATAAAGTGCTCAAATTATTATTATTTTTTAATGGAAAAAAAAAACAGTCAGAGAATAGCACCAACATTTTTAACATTAAATGGTGTTTTTGCTGTGAGGTATGGTAACTGCAGAGGCTTTTGTTTGAAGACAAATCCGTAAGAAAGCTTTTAGTGTTTCTGCTCAAAATCAATCTGCTTGTGCTGCTATACATCAGTGATTTGTGAAATACTCTGATTTGTTGATTGATGTTTAGAAACTTATTTTAAAACGTCGAAGCTGCTTTGACAATAGAATACTGTACCTACTTTTATGCTTTTGTTTCCTCTACAAAAGTTGACATTTTGACAGTCTGTCAAAAAAATTTTTTTTTATGAAAAATCAAAAATAACAGATTTTTATTTATTTATTTCTTGTTTGTCAAGGTAAAAAATGTGCACTGCATGACAGACGACAAGCATCCAGCTGTGATGACATTACAGAAAAGAAATGGCCTTTTCACTGCGAACAAAGAGACAGGCATGCAGACCGCTGGAATCAGAACATTTTAATTACCGTGCTGGATGTTCAGTTCACGGAGGTTGAAACTAAAGTTCTGACTTTAGCTAAATCCACATCAGCTTGGATACGAATCAAAACTTCACGTCTTGTAAAAGAATATAAGAAAATCTTGGCTGTTTATTGCTTTCGAGGTTTGAAATTGTTTGCGCTGCTTCCACTTCACAAAACATTTTTCACATTTCCAAACCCAGTGAGCTGACGTGAAGCCTCAGCACCAAAAAGGCCCGGAACAATTTTCCTTGGGAGATTTTTGAAAGCAACTTCAGCTCAGATGAAACAAGCAAGATTCAATTTTCAGTAGCGCACATCAGCAGTGTGTCTCATTCTGCAGCCTCTTGGAGCTTTTGGAAGATTTCTGCAAGCTTTAACAACTTAGTTTCATTAAGTGAGATAACTCTGAATAAATACATCTAAATAAATTATTTTTAATTCAGCAGCAGTGCACTTTGGTGATAATTAATGACCAGAAACAATATTTAACTCAAGTTGTTTGTACATGGGCTATTAAACAACAACATTTAATCTTAACAAGACAGAAACAAAAGATCGACAGCGCTTGACTTAATTTTATTTCATAAAGTAATCCGAACAGAACAAGGCAATCTGTTCTCCTGCGTGAGTCACAGTGGGCAGCTTTGGTGCTTTTTGTTGGCAGAAAGTGATGCTTCTCGTCGTAAAGGATGGCAGCAGACATTCAGGCATTTAACACTTTTGCTTGTCTGCATTACTCATCGCGACAACAGATTCTTTATTCGTTCTAACATCACACTGCATCATAGGCCACTTGTTGATCTATGGGCTTCCTCAGCGAACTTAACCTGAAAATGGTTGAGCAGTCCCAGTGCCAGGATGTGAGCGTGGATTACATTTTTATTAGGTTGGGCAGAGAAATAAGGCTTACTGAAGGAGGTAAAATTGAGAAAATCTGCAATGAGTTTTGTACATTAGCAAAATGTCATCCATGTTTGTGCTAGTAAATTGGTAAACACAAATATGAAGTGTATTTTAGGTTTGCGTCATGCTGTTTGTTGTTCTCACTTATACATAGATTTTTGCTTTTGCAGATAAAAATCTCTTTTGAATTTCTCTGTTGTGTCTTTGCAGTGAGCTGCTTTAATGTGATAATGGGCTTTAGATGGAACAGCATCAGACTCCAATCGAGCTGGGATGGAAAACAGCAGGAGGGAGTTTGTACTGCTTCTGCGTGTAGGAGTACTGAGACAAAATCGCACATCAGACACAATGTCTGCTTTACAAATTCTTCAATCATCATGTCATGTGCAGGTTTTAGCATGCAGCTGCTTGGAGAGAGTCCTGTCAAACTTCACTCGACAAAGCCATGACGTCAGGAAAAATGATAAATTTTTTTAATTGTCCAAATTAGTTGTGATGCTCTTCAAGATCAATTAAAATCTATTTTTACATTTAAAAAGACAGATTTCAGTACAAATATGTCAACAATGGGTAACAAAATAAAAAGTTAGAATTGTTTTAAGAATGTAACTTCATAGATTTTCGGAACTTATTTTTTTTGTACTTTAATGGTTGCTTTGTTTATTGATATCAGGACAAGCGGGTTTGTCAGTGAAAAAGCTTCAATAAAAAAAAAAAATTGTTCATTTTTTCCCCCTAATAAACAGACAGGGATAATGCCAGCAGTTGCTTCAATAGTTTTGAGCGACAATATTTCACAAAATGTAGTGTCTGAGTATGACTTAGGGCTGATGTTCAGCTTCATATTTTAGCTAAATATATGTGAAATTAACCAAGTTATAGTAAAATTCATGTTGTGTTACGATCTAGCTCAAATTTTAACAATAAAAGACAACACAAGGTGGTACGTTCAGAAAAAGTAATTTATTTGAAAGAAAGTAAAATAATAAATGTTTGCAATCAGTTTGTCTGTGATGTGGAGATTGTCTGTAGATGAATGAAACCATTGTTTCATGAGATGAACCCTGAGCCCAGGTGTGCCTCATAACTTATAACTGATCACCTGGTCTGTCTGAAACACAAAAGCAAAACAAACGAATAAACAAAAAAGGTAATGTTACCTAATGTTGATTAACTATGGCAGCCATGGTTTTTTTTTTTTGGTTGACTCTAAAAGCTAATGAGTAATAGATGATTCAATGTTTATTTTCTGAAAGTTTCATTAAAATTTGTCTAGTAGTTCATGAGATATTTTACTAACAGAGGGGTTGAGTTCAACAGTTCCCTTTCAGTGTGGTCTCTCGGTGCAACATACTTGCTATGGGAATTGCACCCCCGCGCGATTACCTGAAGGAATACATTCACGCCTTTTACGGCAGGGGGCTTCACCCCGCGTCAGAGGTACCGCCCTTTAGGTACTTAAGCGACTGACGGCCCTCCATCTTTCTCTTTTTTGCCCTTCACCTCGCTGAAACAACTGAACATCGCGGGACTTCTCTGTTGTCGCGTCGCTTGATTGAGGTGAGCTTGCTCCCTACACTGAGCGTACAGAGAAAATTTTCCTGCGTACTGCTGGGCTGGCGAAAGCTAGTCCAGCATTTTTCTACTTACCCGAAGTTTTTCTTCTCTTCCGCAGCTCCGCTCAATGACGCTAACTGCGTCACAACCTTCTGCTAATCTTTAGCAGTCTACCAGCGAAAGCAAGACAACAGAGAAGACGGCTTCGAACAAAAGGAAACTAGGACAAACTTCTACTCTTCTCGTCTCTGGACATGGCTCCCGAGAAGGGAAAGCGGAGGACAAAGAAGAAGAAAACCAGGACGATGAGTCCTCGCTCGCGCCCATGCCCGAGCGGATGTGGCTACTCCCTCTTGGCGACGGACACCCACGAGGCCTGTCCTGTCTGCCTAGGGATCCTGCACGCGAGGAAAGCGCTGGAATCCCCCGACTCCTGCCCCCACTGTCGTTAAATGACGGCCACAGTGAGGAAACGCCGCGCGGACACGTTGGCCAAATCTATGGCAAGGACCGCGTCAATGAAGGTCGCACGTCGCACTAACCTGCTTGCTCCAGAATCGGAGCCCGAAAACGTGGACTTGGAGTGCAGTAGCCGAGTCGGACAATGCGTCGGACTCCTCACTTGCCGTCGAGGACTCGACGCCAGAAGTGTCCGACATAGACGCCGAATACGGTGACAAGGGAGAAACTGTTCATTCCTCCCAGATCCTGGCGCAGAACCTTCCGGAACCGGACTTGTCGGTACCTGCTCTGTTCGACCTGTGCCATAGGGCCGCTGATGCCCTGCAGGTCACATGGCCAGACCCCACGCCTCGCCAACAGGCTACGAGGCTGGCGGGAAGCTACTTCTATGCGAAGCAACCGACAACGTCGCAAAAAATGCCAATTTTTCCGGACTTTCTCATGGAACTCAAACGCTCCTGGGCGGAACCCAGGGCTCCCATCATGCTGCCATTGTCCCGACTCTTGGATGTCACGGGAATGGAGGCTCTGGGTCTTGCCAGCGCACCCCCGATAGAGGAGTCTCTGGCGGCTCACCTGGCCCCACAGCCACAGGGATGAAACCAGCGCTACCCAGCAGGGCCTACCGCGCTTCGGAGAAACAACTCGAGAAGTGCTACAAGGCCCAAGGCCTCGCGGCTCGCGCAATGAATGCATCGAGCATGGTACAGGCCTACCTGGCAGAAAAACTACAGGATATCCAGGTAACAAAAGACGAACAGGCCGCAACCGAGGCCATAGAGGAGGCCCGCCGTGCCTCTGACCTCGTGCTCAGCATGATGGGGACAGTAGCTATTTCCCAGGGCAAAGCAATGGCAGAAATAGTTGTCGCCCAGCGCCATCTTTGGCTAACACTGTCGGACCTCCCGGAGAACCAGAGGTCCACTTTCCTACAGCACCCGATCGAGTCGATGGGACTCTTCGGGAGAGCCCTGGAACGTGTCCAGACAAGGCTGGAACAAAGACGCAAACAAGCGGAAGCCCTCCACATGGGTTTGCCAAGGAAAAAATTCACTCTACCAAAGGAAAACACGCGGGGCCTCCCACAAAAGAGACCCGTTGGGGACTGTGAGGCTTCTCAGTACCGTCCGAGTGTTGCTTCGACCTCTTCTTACGGAAACCAGTTCCGGACCTGATGAACCAGGACGAACTGATAATTTTACAGGTTTGCCCACCCACGAGGTACGGGAACCTAACTTTCTGATCCCAGTCTCTGCTCGTAAAAAACTATGAGGAGCTGGTGACATGTGTGCGCGCACCAAATATGACTCGCCTACTGTATATGTAAACAAAACAGACACTGTTTCAGACATGTACAAAAATAAAAGTACCAAAGCACAGACTGCCCTGGTTCTTGACTCGAGTCCCATTTTTATAAAACCCAGACCACATGGTCAAACTATGAACCACAGCAAGATACACGAGATCCGCCAGAGACTGGCCTGATCTCGCGATATCTTCTGTTGGGCTGAGCAACCTGCTCGAAAAAGCGCGAGAGGGGTCAAAGGTCACCCCTTCAGCGCTGAAACACAAGGAGCAGCAATTCAACATGCCATCCAGGCTCAACGCGCATGCGCAGGCTTGGGAGGCGTGTCTACCAAATGATTGGGTCATGACAACAATATGTCACGGGCTCAAGTTGCAGTTCTCAAAGAAACCGCCCCGTTTCTCAGGGATGTTGCAATATAAGATCAACCCTGCACGCGCACACTTGCTGAGGAAGAAAGTTTCAATGATGCTGCAAAAGGGAGTGATTAGTTTGGTCTCAGGACGCAAACTACGCTCTGGCCACTACAGCAAGTACTTCTTGGTGCCCAAAAAGGGCCGTTCCTTGAGACAGATTCTGGATCTCAGGACTCTCAATAAAAGAATTAAAACTTTCAAGTTCAAGATGTTTACACTGCGGCAAGTTCTCCAGTCTGTGAGACCAGGAGACTACGCATGTACAATGGATTTTAAAGACGCCTATTTCCATATAGGTGTGTGGAGGAGACACAGAAAGTTTCTCCGTCTTGTGTTAGAAGGAAATGCTTATTAATTCAAAGACTTACCCTTCGGTTTAAAGAAAGCTCCGCGTACATTTACTAAATGTCTGGATGCAGCCCTGACCCCTCTTAGGAATCAAGGACTCAGGGTCTTGAATTAGAATAGAATAGAATAGAATATATCTTTATTGGCATCGTCGTTGCACCGGGGCACAAAACATTGCAATTGGCGCACGTACCGTCCTTAAGAGGGGACATGCGCACAGAAGCTGTAGCAGAAATTAATCTGCGCCGCCAAACAATCAGATATGGAAAAAAAGGAAGGTTACAATAGGATAATCAGTGGTGTTCAAAAAAGAATCTATCACATTTTGTCTTAGGACATTCTATGATACAGTCAAAAAACTCTACCAGTTCAAGCACAAGATAAGACAAATCATATGTTGCATTTTGGTGGCCGAGCAGTGAGATAAGTCTGTGAACAACGTCCAAAAAGAGCACAGTTTCGCAGATGGACTCAGCCGGCTCATCTGAAGGCACACATAGAGCTCTCGGGGGTAGGGGGGTGGAGGGGGGGCGACAGTTCTTTCCAGTACTCAGACTCTAGGAGAGATTTGCAGTCAGCCTTTGTTCAAGGTTACTTGGGGTGTCCCAATTAGATTAGTTGATTTATTTATTCTTCAGGGCAGGCTAGCCCGCTCGGCTGTAAACGAGTCCCAAACCACACCGCAGGTCTGTGGTCCTCCACAACCGTTCCCATTGTGCGATTAAGCTCGAACAACAGCTGATTCATTGAGGTCACAGCTCGGATCAAAGACTCGTTCTGAGCAGGAAGTTTCGACAGCGCGTTGATCGCCGCGGAAGTCTTCCTTAGTTTCCAGTAGCAGAAGCCCCCGCACAAGCCAAAAAGAAGCACACCTGCTACCATAAATCCAATTATATACAGATCGTCCACGTCCTCGACCGAAAGAATGGTCAGACACATCATTTTCCACTCTCCCCAAGAATCCATGATGTAACCGGCCGCATGCGTGTCGAGGGGGCACGTTGGTTCTCCTGGTCCGGAGCGCTTTGTGGAAAAAAATTTATCGATAGAGGAGACAGCCCACGCGATTAAATCCATGTTCCAAATTGCTTCGAGTGAGCACTGAAGAGTTGCAGACGAGACAAAAAGCAAAAGCAGGGAGGAGGAAAACTTTAGGGCAGGAGAGGAGCAGAGAAGCGACCTGCTTCGCCAAGAGCCGGAAGGAAAGACGACCTGCTAATTCTGGCTGGAAGCAGAAGGCAGGCGCTGTCACACTCCCTTAAGGTGATCTCTCACCTGGAGTCTTTCGGTTTTGTCATAAACCTACAGAAAAGCGATCTGACTCTGTCACGGGTTACCGTATTTCTGGGTGTACAGATTGACACTGTCCAATACAGAGCATGGCTCTCGAAGGAAAGAGTTTCCTCCATTCGCCATTGCCTGGGAGAATTTAAACTGGACCAACGGGTCCCTGTGAAAACGTGCCAACGCCTGTTAGGCCTCTTGGCGGCAGCCTTTCCTTGTGTGCCACGTGCATTATTGAAAATGCGGGCCATACAGGTATGGTTAAACCAACAAATACAACCTGCTCTGCCTAACCAAGCAGGAAAGGTTAAGATAGACCCAGAGTGTCTAAAGGCCCTGGAACCTTGGAGAGATCTGTCCGTTTTCACAGAAGGGGTCTCACTGGGAAGGGTGTCGTCCCGTGTAGTCATCACGATGGATGCCTCAAAAACAGGATGGGGAGCGATCTGCAGAAACCAGAACGCCCGCGGCCTTTGGAATGAGCAGGAAGCCAAATTACACATTAACTTCCTGGAATTGCTGGCCGTATTCCTGTCATTGAAATACTTCTTCAGTAAAGGTCTGGTTGCTGGGTATCATATCCTGGTAAAATCAGATAACAGGACCACAGTGTCCTTCATCAACAGAGAGGGAGGGACGAGGCCCTCCTAGATCTGACACGAAGGATGCTCACATGGTGTGCTCCAAGAATATTGTCACTTAGGGCGACTCATGTCCCTAGTGATCTGAATTATGGTGCAGATGCCCTTTCAAGAGGGCCTCTTTTGGCATCAGAATGGAGCGTCAGAATGGAGCCTGAACCCACGGATCGTGGAACAGGCATGGTCACGTTTCGGTAGAGCCTCTGTGGACCTGTTCGCTTGCAGAGCTAGCTCACACTGTGACCTCTACTTCTCCTTGAAGGAGACAGATGCTCCATTGGGAGTAGACGCTCTGGCACATGATTGGCAAGTAGGGGTGCTCTACTATGCCTTTCCACCCGTCCCTCTGATCAGGGCGATGTTGGAACGGGTGAGACGGGGAGCCCTCTCCTTGATCCTCATAGCTCCCAGATGGCCACAGAAACCGTGGTTCCCGGAGTTGATCTCAATGTTGTCGGGGACACCATGGCAATTGCCTCCTCATAGGGACCTACTGACTCAGGCACGTGGACAGCTTCTACACCCACGTCCAAGGTTGTGGCAACTCTCAGCCTGGCCTCTGAAAGGTACTGGCTGAAAGCCTAAGGCTTTGGTTGCTTTGTCCCGACACAAGCAGTAATAACATTCACAAGGGTATCCCTTGATGTTTATGTTTTTGCCTAGGAGATGTATAATGGAAGGGTTTCCCCTCTCCACCGAGGTCCACCCACATGATTTTTTTACTATTCATAAAATTGCTCAATATATATA
>JBBPBX010040661.1:12303-29257 GCA_038048925.1 Garcialebias charrua
TTGTATTTCTTTAGTCCAGACCAAACATTTTATGGGCCAAGATAAACTTACTTAGGCTGCTACCCCCGCGACCCGACCCCGGATAAGCGGAAGAAGATGGATGGATGGATGGAAGATAAAAAATGTTTGGAAGCCAGAGTCCTGATGGATTGAGTCCTCCGTGTTTGTGTACCGGTAACTGTGTGGACACCAAAAAGCTGTTCAAAGTCAAAAGTCAAAGTCAACTTTATTGTCAGGACTGCAATATGTACAGGACATACACAGGACCGAAATTGCGTTTCTCTCAGTCCCTCGGTGCAACAGTAACCATCTAAACACTAAACACTAAAACATTTAATAAACATAAGCATAAAATAGTAAAAGTGTAACACTGTCCTGAGTTTTTTCATAATAGTATAAAAGTATGAAAATTTACACCAACACTGAAACACCAAACACCCAATGAACATAAGCATAAAATGAAATAATAAAAGTGTAATACTGTCCTGAGTTTTTGCATAGTAGTATAAAAAGTATAAAAAGTATATCTATAAAATAAACTGAAGGTTCTAGCATTGACATTTGCAAAGAGTGGCACAGCAGCATATAAGTTAATGTACACAGTATATGTATGAGGTAGTTGATGTTGGTATAGAGGCAAAGTGGCATATGCAGTGAGGCACATAAGGCACATTTGGCATCCTTAGATAAGGCTAGTCAGAGAATGCTGTATATGTATCTGCAGTAGTGTAGATAAAAGTAGTGTAAATGTAAACAGTAGTAATAAATGTAAAGCAGTAGTAATAAATGTAAACCGTATTAATAAATGTAAACAGTGAATGTAAACAGTAGTATGACTATAGGCAGTAATGTAATACAAACATTAGTGCAAATATGAGAAGTAGTGCAAACTGAATGAGCACATGACCGAGAGTTTAGTGAATAACCCGTTTGATGACACAGAGTCCAGTGTTAAAATCTTTGTGTTGTGTGGTAATGTGTGAGAAAGTTTTTTGTGTTAAGGCAGTTCAAATGGGAGGGGAGGCAGAGCAGGCAGAGTGTTTAGCATCCTGACTGCCTGATGAACAGAGCTGTCTCTCAGTCTGCTGGTTCGAGCCTGGAGACTCCTCAGTCTCCTCCCTGATGGCAGCAGTCTAAAGCAGCTGTGTAGTGGGTGTGTGGGATCACCTGCCATGCAGTGGGCTTTCCGAGTGAGGCGTTTGCTGTGTAAGTCCTGCAGTGAGGGCAAGGAGGTGCCGACGATCTGTTGTGATGAAGGCTGGATCTGGGACTCGTTGGCACTCCAGAATGTCTCGTGATTCTTCAGTCGCAGGTGTTCAGCCCCGTCAAGTGTTTTGACAATGTTTTTAAGAAATTTGACTTCTTTTTTTTTGATAGTCCAAAGGGTCATCGTGGACGTCTTCAACTTCCCTCAAACCTAAAGCTAGAGTTTAACATCTGCAGGGGAACACCCCTCTGACAGAAGATCTTAAAACTGGTCCAAATCTACCCTCACGAGTCTGGACAGTGACCAAAAGAACCACATCGTGGATCCAGGAGGTCCAAATGAGTCTCCTCAGCAGAGTTGGTGAACTCTTAGTTAGAAATAGGGTGAGAAGTTCAGCTCTCCAGGACAGACTCAAAGTTGAGTTCAGAGGAGCCAGCTGAGGAGGTTCAGACATACGAGGATGATGATCCCTGGGAGCCTCCCTGGGGATGTTCTCCAGGCATGTACAACTGGAAGGAGATGCAAGGGAAGACCTAGGACACTGGAGAGGCTATGTCTCTAGGTTGGCCTGAGGACACCTTGGAGTCGTCCCAGAAGAGCTGGAAGAGGTGGCTGTGGAGAGAGATGTCTGGACCTCCATGCACCAGGGCAGTGTCTCGACTCTGGAACAAGTGGAGGACTGATGGTCCAAATCTGTCCAGCTCCTGCGGATTAAATGGTAAATATCGACCTGCCAAAGCAGGCAGGTACGATCAGGGCGGAGTGGACAGCTTTGAAAACAGGCCATGATTTTTAACAACCGTCTCTTCACTGGTCACCTGGTTGCAAATGCTCCAAGTTCAAGAAGAACGTCACCAAATGCATTTCTTTGTCATTTTGAGTCCTGACTGGTCCCCAGCAGCTGCAGCCCAGAGACATTACACCTCAGAGTGGGAACAAGCTGCAACACACTTTCATTTTTACGTTACTGAAACTTGTTCTGACTTTAAGGTGTGATCGAACTGAGCTGCAGCTGCTGGAGACGCAACACTGATAAATAAAATCAAATAAAATGCAGAAAAATAAAGAGCAGCTTCTAGAAACTGAAAAAAAAATCCTAATTATCAAAACTATCGGTCACATTTAAAGATGCACTATGTAAGTTTGTAATGCAGTCTGTAACTTTTCTAACAATATATTTTTAACATATTTCTTCACTCTGTCACGATCTACTGACAGACTGGTGTTAGACAAAGTAATCTCTGAAAAAAACTATAGTCCCCTTGCTTCTCTATCAGCATTTATAAAAACACTAAAAACAGAGTGACCCGCCGTTAACCAGCCAATAAAAACAGAGTTGTTTGTCACGCCCCAACCCACGCCCCCGCCTGTCCCAGCCCCAGCGCCGCGCACGTTCTCATTCAAAGGATTGCAAAGCGATGCAGGACTGTTTTGTATGTGACACAAATGTATTAAATATCCCTTCTTCATCCCAGAGCTGGACTTTTGTTTTTTTGCCAAAAGTCAAGTGATCGCTTCATCCTTCACTGACAGAAATGAGGAAGTCACGAGCGAATTAAATCATGTCCAACGTTGCTGCGTGAAGCTCTGCTGATTTCAGGGTGTTTTTGTGTTGTGGGACCAGTGATTCATGGTTTTATTTTTTAGAACGTTTTATTAACATATAAACACAGAATATTGAAGCGGCTCGAGCGGACATGCAGCAGGAGGCGGAGCAGAACTCAAGTTCAACAGAGTACAGTACGAATGCTTTTCCCTGCTGAAAATATTTCAAAGTCCTGAGCACAACAGAAACTTACACATAGCAGCTTTAAACAAAAATATTGAAGTCAAAAGCCAAATCGTACTGAAGTACAAGTTTCTCAGCTGTTTTTATTTTAAGAAACATTTACAACATTTTGGTTAAGGTTGTTCATCATTAAGCTCATGTTTATTTTATTAGAAAATGTTCACTTCAACACGTCTGTGCCGTCAGGTTGTGGGTAAGGAGATGTAAGGTGACTGTAAATTAATATTTACCTTGTGCTGATTACACAGCAAAGCAAATGGAAGGATGTTTATTTTGGTCTGTAGTGATCAGTCTCTGAGGACTAATATGTGGATAAATAAAAAATAAAAAAATTTTTTTTTAACACAAACAATAGTCAGTGGAGGACCTCTTTACTGTTTAAATCAGGTTTGATGACGTCACATTTCTCTTGTTTAACTGCAATCATCTAAACTGTAATTTAGTTAACTATAGTTTTGCTCGTTGGTTCCTGGTAGTTGTTGGTTTTTCACAGCCTCACTGCGTTGTGGTAATGAACGTGCAAGACTAAATAAAATGGTCAAGAAGTGCTTTGATTAAACTAAAGCTAGGATTCAGAACATCAAGTACAAACAGCTTTACTTTTATCAAATATTTTTAACAAACAGACTGAGGAAGCGGAGCCTGGGGAATTTGGGTCGGGCTCTCCAATCTCTGGTGCTGAGGTCGCCAAGGTGGTTAAAAAGCTCCGCGGTGGCAAGGCTCCGGGGGTGGATGAGATTTGTCCTGAGTTCCTTAGGGCTCTGGATGTTGTGGGGTTGTGTTGGCTTACGCGACTCTGCAATATCGCGTGGACATCGGGGGCAGTTCCCTTGGATTGGCAGACTGGGGTGGTGGTTCCCCTATTCAAAAAGGGGGACCGTAGGGTGTGTTCCAACTATAGGGGGATCACACTCTTAAGCCTCCCTGGTAAGGTCTATTCAGGGGTTCTGGAGAGGAGGGTCCGTCGGATAGTCGAACCTCGGATTCAGGAGGAGCAGTGTGGTTTTCGTCCTGGTCGTGGAACACTAGACCAGCTCTACACCCTCAGCAGGGTCCTGGAGGGTGCGTGGGAGTTTGCCCAACCAGTTTACATGTGCTTTGTAGACTTGGAAAAGGCATTCGACCGCGTCCCTCGAGGGGTTCTGTGGCGGGTACTCCGGGAGTATGGGGTACCAGGCCCTTTGATATGGGCTGTTAGGTCCCTGTACGACCGGTGTCAGAGCTTGGTCCGCATCGCTGGCAGTAAGTCAGGCTCGTTTCCGGTGAGAGTTGGACTCCGCCAAGGTTGCCCTTTGTCACCGATTCTGTTTATAACTTTTATGGACAGAATTTCTAGGCGCAGCCAAGGTGTTGAGAGGATCCGTTTTGGTGGCCTTAGAATCGCTTCTCTGTTTTTTGCAGATGATGTGGTCCTATTGGCTTCATCAGCTCGTGATCTACAGCTTTCGCTGGAGCGGTTTGCAGCTGAATGTGATGCGGCCGGGATGAGGATCAGTTCCTCCAAATCCGAGGCCATGGTCTTGAGCCGGAAAAGGGTAGCATGCCCTCTCCGGGTCGGGGAGGAGGTCCTGCCCCAAGTGGAGGAGTTTAAGTATCTCGGGGTCTTGTTCACGAATGAGGGAAAACTGGAGCGTGAGATCGATAGGCGGATAGGTGCAGCGTCCGCAGTGAAGCGGGCGCTGTACCGGTCTGTCGTGGTGAAGAGAGAGCTGAGTCAAAAGGCAAAGCTCTCAATTTACCGATCGATCTACGTTCCCACCCTCATCTATGGTCATGAGCTTTGGGTTATGACCGAAAGAACAAGATCTCGGATACAAGCGGCTGAAATGAGTTTTCTCCGCAGGGTGGCTGGACTCTCCCTTAGAGATAGGGTGAGAAGCTCAGTCATCCGGGAGGGACTCGGAGTAGAGCCGCTGCTTCTCCACATCGAGAGGAGCCAGTTGAGGTGGCTCGGGCATCTGGTTAGGATGCCTCCTGGACGCCTCCCTGGTGAGGTGTTCCGGGCATGTCCCACCGGGAGGAGACCCAGAGGAAGACCCAGGACACGCTGGAGGGACTATGTTTCTCGGCTGGCCTGGGAACGCCTTGGGATTCCCCCAGAGGAGCTGCTCCAAGTGGCTGGGGAGAGGGAAGTCTGGGCCTCCCTACTTAGGCTGCTACCCCCGCGACCCGACCCCAGATAAGAGGAAGAAAATGGATGGATGGATGGACTTCATGTTTATGAGATTTACCCGTTGTGATGCCAAACCTACGGTACTCACCAACCAACTAAAACAGGAACACATAGAAAGTCAAAAACCCAAACATTTAGACATCCCTGCTAAATAAACTTTAATTAATTATAAAAAGTATAAACTCTTCATTACATTCAATATTCAGGGTAAAATATGCAAATGTGCTCCGGTCAAAAATTCATAAATAATTGACAAGAATCTTAAAAATACACATATTTCTGATAAATATGATTTTTCACAGGTTTCATTAAAATCCATACATTTGTTCATGATATTTCGAAAAATCACCACTTCATTAAATAGCTAGCATTTTCTTTGAAGAAATGCATATCGCCCGCCACCTTGTATGTAATTGTAAGGAACAGTTAAGAGCTCAGAGCACGTGTTGGGGATGACTCTCAGCTACTACTAGAGGTGCGCTGATAAATCGTCCGGCCGATCAATCTGCCGATCTTTAAATGAGAAACCGATTATATCCACCAATCGCATCTGCCTCCACAAAGGTCTGAAAATCAGCCGCTGTTCCCTCTAGCTCTGCTGTGAGAGAGGGCTGACCAACAGACACAGCCACCATGTCACGTCTTTCCTCTCTTATCAGTGATGTCACTTTGAGATTTTTATTAATGAAAAGTGCATTATAAATGGAATTCATTATTATTATTATTATTATTATTATTATTATGTCATCTCTTCCTCTTCACTTGTGAAACCTTGTTCAGTCACATTCTGAAGAGAAAATTTAACGTGCATTGGAGATATTTAGCCTGCTCCCGCTGACTCCTTCTGGACTCGAGCTCTGCGTAACATCTACGTCACCACGCAATCACGTAGTTGTGTCGCACCTTTTTCTGTCCGGGTTTAAACGGAAGCAGCTGCTTCAACCCAAACAGAAAAAGAAAAGCGTCAGTGAAACGCTATAATCCTATCGAAAATATGCTTAAAACTCATATCGTTATTGAATAAAAGTATATCGCAAGATATATCGATATCGAATTATTGTCCAGCACTAACTGACACACACCTTTACTATGTCAAGCAAACAAATTGTTTTAAGTGGTTATTTTGTTAAATTTTTAAGAAATGCACAGTGTTTCTCCTTCCTGATTTCCTCTGTGCGCTCCTGGAGCACCGAGGCAGAAAATACTTTTGAAATGCAGCTGATTTTACCATTGAAATGCATTTATTATGGAAAAGTTCAACTGAGACACACCTCTACTATAATTTTGAGCAAATAAACTATTTTTAGGTGGTTAATTTATTAAATTTCCAAGAAATGGACAGCGAGTAATCCCCCTGTGCGCTCCCTCTTCTGCGAATTGGCTTCTAAATTCAGCTGATTTGACCATCAAAGTGCATTTATTAAAAAAATAGCTAAACTGAGACACACCTTTGTTATAATGTCGAACAAACAAATTATTGTTTTTAAGCGTTAATCTTGTTAAATTCTTGTTAAAGTCCTTCATCGTTAAAACTCAGTGTATGGGCTAATTATCCAAGAGCTGTGAAGATTTCCCATTCCATCACTTGATTTACAAGCATACATCTCAGTCGAAGAGTTTAGGTTTATTTTTAATACGTTGGACCCAACGTACGTTATTCCTTCATGTGATAAAACCATGCCACACCTCTACCAAGAAACAAAGAATAAAGTGGGAGAAGCTCTGATTAATGCTACCAGCTGCAGCTCAAGGGGTACCGGTATCTGTTTTTTACTCATATTATACAAAAACTTAGACAAGTTATACAAAAAAACTTAATGTAATTTGTCTATGTAACAGGTTGAAGAGAGGCCAGATGAGACGTTGCCTGGAGCCAGTTCTAAATGATACAATTAAGATGGTTTATAAATTACATATCAAATATGAATGCAAACTGTGAAGTCCGTATACTGCATTTCATATTAGGTTAAGTTTTGAAAATTTAGCAAATATTAGTGCAAAATGGTTTAAAAAAAGCTGTGAAGTCTATTTTATTTTGATTTAAAGGGTAATGCAATATGGTAGGGTGAAGTCTTTGTTTACTTTTGTATTATACATTTTAAATTATTTGTCTGTGATGGACTTGAGACCTGTCCAGGGTGTCCCCCACCTCTCACACAGTGATAGCTGGATATGGGCACCAGTGACCCCCGTGACCCGTAAAGGAAGAAGAGGGTAAAGATCATGGATGGATGGATATATGAATTACAGTATTTGTTCCTAAAAAAAATTTTTTTTAGAAAAGGCCAGGCAGCGAATACCTAATGCTGGTAATTCAAGTTACACAATTTTATGCACTCCTGTATTTGTTCCTATTTCTGGTATGAACATAAAATGATACACAAAGATTTGATACAGTAAAGAACCTAAAATTATTGTTTTACATAAATGTCTTCGTTATTATTGTTTATTGTTTACCTGTAATCTTTTCATCTAATCAATTTTATAATTTAAAGGTTCAGTATGCAGTTTCTGTAGAACTGCAGCACTTAGAAATATTTTCAACAGGCAAAGCATTCTGATCCCTCCCCCTCAGAGCCATATATGGCTCTGCCCCCTTGTGGTCTGTTGAATTTCAAATTCAAGCTCTGTTTTTATTGGCTGATTCAAATTCAAGCTCTGTTTTTATTGGCTGGTTACAAACTCTGTTTTTATTGGCTGGAAAATGGTGGGTCACCTTTTCTTTTTAGAAATGCTTATTTACCACCTGGAGAAGCAAGGGGACAATATATATATATATTTTTTTCAGAGATTACCTGGCTAACATCAGTCTGTCAGGAGGTAGTGACAGAGTGAAGAAATATGTTCATAAAAAAAGCTACATACTGAAGCTTTAAACAAAACTTATGACCATTTCAATAGAAAACGTTTCTAAATCTCGCCTGACACAGATATCCACAGCCCTAATTCTAAATATTGGCTGTAAAAATAACAGTTAGATATTTTTATGGCGTTCATTGTTAAAATGAGTGACTCCAAAACATCATCAGCTGTAGACAAATATTAATGAAATATTAAAATTATTAACAAATATTAATTAACTAATCAATTAAAACCTGCCTAAATAATTAAAACCTGCCTAAATAATTAAAACCTGCCTAAATTAAGGTTGAATGAATAATGATCGGTTTCCCCTACCAGTATAAAAGCAGGGCGCCCCACCCTGTCAACAGAACTGAGTGCCCTGCCCTCTGAACCACCCTCGTGGATAACTGCTGAAACTGACGTAGCTAGCTGCTAGGGGTGCAAATCTGTCAGCGTCTGGAGAATCGATTCGATTCAGATTTTTGATGCACCAATTCGATTAGAAATCGATTTTCGATTCTAAAACGATTTTTATTCCAGGATCGATTTTCGATTCAGAATCGATTTTCGATTCTGAAACGATTTTCAATTGAAATCATGAAAAGATTAAACAATAATGTAAACAAATAAAACATTTATTTAAAACAATAATGTATGCTTGTAGCAAACGATAATATCAAATACAGTAATACAGTATAAATACAGCAGCCTGAATTGTGAGCAGATGGGTATATGAATAGAATGCAGCAACTTTAATCGGGTCCCGGAGGTCACTGGTGCCTATATCCAGCAGTCTCTGTGCGAGAGGCAGGGGACACCCTGGACATAGTGCTGGGCGATATAGAAAAAAATCATATATCACGATATGGACTTTATATCACGATAACGACATATATCACGATATATACAACACGGTGTGTGTGTGTGTGTGTGTGTGTGTGTGTGTGTGTGTGTGTACAGGAAAAATTTGGACCAAAGTAGAAAAGGAGTTTCTACTTTGGTCCAAATTTTTCCTGCAGGTGGCGGTAAAACAACGGCTGCTAATAAAACCCACGAAGAAGAAATCCGCTCTGGAAGCTGGAGTAAACAAGGCAAGAAACAGAAAAGAGAAAACGTTGCGTTTGATTCCGGTTCTGTTGTGTCTCTGGTCTGTTTTGTATTGGTTAACTGGACCCGAGTTCGGACTCGGTTGGACTCTGGGTTCGTGTCCTCTGGACCCATTTTGTCTCAGAGTTTCAGCGGAGCAAAATAATGGAAGCTAACAAGGTGAGCTTCCCCCTCTTTTTGGTAAAAGTTTCTTCTTGGGCTGCCTGTGCAGCTGTTTCTCCTTGTTGTGACACCGGCTTCATGCCCCTGCGTCTCCATTGCTCGAGTTTAACAACGTAAAGCATGTGTCGCAAACCCGCACGTGCGTCAAACATAAAGCAGCGCCGTCATCTCGCAAAACCACAATATGAAGCTTCTTTGCGACAGTTATTTTTTTATTCTTATTTATCACGATAGAGACGATAGAAGGAAAGTAGCACGATAGACACGTTTCTATCGTCCCCACGATATATATCGTCATATCGCCCAGCACTACCTGGACATGTCTCCAGTCCATCACAAATAATTCAAAATACAAACGTAAACAAAGATTTCTACTGTATTGCATAAACATTTAACTCAAAATAAAATAGACTTCAAAATCATATTGCATTCATCCATGTTTCAAATGTGTATGGATGGATTTTGTTTAAAAGATTTGTTTGGTAAATCTTTTCAACAAAAGCCATCTATCCATCATCTTTACCCGCTTTATCCTTATCGGGTCCTGGAGGTCACTGGTTCGGGTCAGATTTCTTCTTCTTTCTGCCACCTTTCATTTTATGTATTCTTTCATATACTATGAGATATGGTTTTATTTTCTTTATCTTTTGGGTTTTAATGTAATCATTTTGGGGCTTTTAGAATCGATTCTGAATCGCCAGGACTAAGAATCTCGATTCTTTAAAAAATTGATTTCCCCTGCACCCCTACTAGCTGCATGCAATATAGACGCGCTTGATAAAAAGCACTCCCCTCCACTCACGCTTAAGGCCGAGATACACTTGAGCGTCCTCACGATACGCCTATACGCAACGTACGTACGCCAAGGCAAAAGCGTAGCCCCGCGTAGCCCCTCAGGGCACATACGCGCAAAGCTTTTTTTTTACGTCCGCGTGCGCGGTGTCTGACCATAAACTTCCCCGGCGCCGGACTGTTTTGTATGTTACACAAATGAAATAAATTCCCCTTCTTTATCGCTGATCGGGCCTTTTCTTTTGTTTTTTTGCCTAAAGTCAAGTAATCACTTCTTCCTCCGTTCACTCGATGAATGAAATGAATGAATTCAGGTCCTACCTGGGTGCGCGATGTTTTAAATATTCCCTGGTGGACTGTGTGCTGCAGGAAAAGCGCTCCCTGTTATTATTTTTATTTCTGAGAGAACTTTTTATAACATATATAGTAGAAACACCGTATCAGAACACCGCAGAAGTCTGAGCGAGCTGCTCATGATGCATTCTCGAGGTTTCACTTTGAGCTGACTGAAAGCTGTCAATCAATTCAGTAGGCGTGTCAGCAAGTGACCAATCAGCGAGCTCAGTTGAGTCCCCTCCGTGCGCAGCTGCTCATATTACAACAAGGAGAACGCGAGCGTTTGAAAGCTGATAGTTTCTGAAGTATAGCAGCAAAACACATGCGCACAAAATGCGCGCGTAGAGTGGCGTACCTGAGGACGCTCAGCTGTATTTCAGCCTTTATCCGTCTCCCCCTCCCAGCTAAAAAACAGTTGGTACAAACAGAGCGCAACAGAGACGTGCCACGCCCCCACCCACACCCACTGTGGACAAAAATTACAGAAGACATGAGTGCCCTGCCAAGGAAAGTAAACTAGGAGAAACACTGATGATCATTTCCTGAAGGATTCATTAAAAATCTTCCAGTTCATTAGATATTTTGCTAGCAGACAAACATAGGAATGTGCGATATGGCCTAAAATTCATATTCATTCAACCTTTATTTAGTCAAGTAAATCTTATTGAGCTTCGTGGGCTCATTTACAAAAGCGACCTGCTAAAACTAAAGAATGATGAACAGCAATGGTAGAAACAATTAAACAACAAACAAACAATAAACAATAGAAAAAACAAAAGAGAAATGCATGTTTTTTTTCTTTAACAAAGTATCAAAAAACTAGCAAAACATTATAGGGTAGACGTATAAAATCAAAGACAGGAACATATCTGCATTGGTTTTTGCCAGGATTCCAACAGATTCTTAAAACCATTTAGAGAAGTCAAGGTCGAGAGCTTCAGATCTTTTTGTAAGATATTCCATGAAACAGGAGCAGAGTAGGAGAAGGCCCTTTTTCCAAGTTCAGTCCTCACTGATGGAACACTGCAGGTAAGAGAGTGCACACTGTAGCTGCACTCACGCAAAGACATGTAGGAGGAGATGTATGAGGGCAGCAGACCAAGAAGTGATTTAAATATGAAAATAGATATCACGATATGTATTGTGAAGGGTGGCGATAACGATATATATCGCGATATGTTTTTGGTATAAAACTTGCAATAGGAATGAAAAAAAAAGCATAGGGTGTCCTTTTGCCATAATTTATTTTGAAAACTGCTATACCACAAAATAATCTCTATTAAGAAAATTTCACTACTAGGTCCAGAGAGTTTTTAAATAATTAACAACTCAAGCATTAGGCTTCTTTCTTGTAGTGCAAAACAGTGCAAAATATATCTTGTGTAGTTTTAGCCATAAGTTTTAAACTAAAGAATATGTTGTTAACTCTTAACAGTTTCCAATATTGTCACTTAAGAAATGAACAGTAACAGAGCAGCATTTTACACTGAAAACACTTCACCCTCCAACCCTCTAGTGGGCGTCTCCTTCAGCTTTAAGGAGAGCTGACAAGGCAACCAGTTTCCTCTGTGGCTTTGACCAGAGGGTCTCGCAGTAAAATCACACAACACAGCGTTCTGTTCACAGATCAGAGGGCAGGTTTCTCTAAAGCTGACCAACGCTTACTTTAACTTTCGACAAAAAAAAAAAACTTGACGGAACGCAGCGTTTTGTGCATGCGTCCGAATATGGGAAACTACGGCAAGCCGGACGAAGTTAGCTTATAGCTTCGCTACTTAGCACTCGAAGAAAATATTTAACACCACTTACGCAGTTTTCAACACAAAAAAGTAACGATCAACTCCGACAACTCTGATTGTACACTTCAACACCATTTATGCAGTTTTAAACTAAAAAACTAAATCGGACAACTGATTTTCTGTGGTTAGCCGGTAGAAGACAGATCTCTATCGTAGGCTAAATTCTATCGTTTCTACCGTGTACCGTTTATATCGCGCATCCCTAATTACGACTGTGGACTTGTATAAAATAATTAAACTGTTTTTTTTCCTTTCAGACAAATATTAGAGGGTTACTGCACTGCTGCCTTGTAAAAGGTTGAACCTGTTATATTTGCATATAAATAACTGAAGATTTTAGAAAGTTATTTTTTCAGTTTTTCAATTGTTTCTTACACAAAATCTAATGATAGATGTCTTACTTTGGTCTTTCATTTACTACAAACATAACATTATTAGGATTATTAAAATATCAATCCTTTTCTCACAGCCTCCACAGACATATTTACAACATGGATAACTCTTCAGAGGGTCACCCGCTGGGTTCCTTGCATGTCGCATGGTGTATGTGTGGTTCTGCATAAATAACTTCCTGTTAGGATGAGATGCTTTTAGGTCAAAGGTCTGAAGTCAACACGGGGGGGATAATAAAGAAATTAGTGTTCAGAGTCACAGTTAATAATCTACCCAACCCTGCACAGGCCAATAAAGTCCATTAACGCGGACGAACCACCTGCTGCAGCCCCTACATTAACGCAGGCAGTGCTCGGATGTGACGTTACAACAGGAAGCAGGTAAACACAAAAACTCACACCTCCTGAAAAATACAACAAACACCCACTGAACGCTCTTGGTTTTGGTTTGAAATTAAAAACTGTTGTGGGTTCTGTAGGTGCTCGCTCCAGTTTCAGCCTCCCAGGAGGGGGACACACATTACAAGAGTTGTTTTCCCCTCGTGGGCGTCCTCTGTTGGACTCCGCCCACTCGGCCACAAGGCCTTCTGGGTGATCTCTGCCCCTCCCTGGAGTTTGACCCAACTCGACTGAGGCAGGCGGTTCTGACTGTCATCAGCACCTGCTCCGCTACAGGAGCATACTGGAAACGCAGGGACTTTCACTGGGACCGGTACCATGTAAGACATGAGTAATGGGTTATTTAAATCTGATGCAAGTCCATTACAACAACAGATGAAAAGCAAGGCTTCCCACACATTTTCAATCTCCATACACTTCCAGGCTCAGATTTATAAAACCTTCTGTTCATTAAAAAAAAAGTTTCTAAACTTACAGTAAATCTTTTTTTTTTGTATTCAAGGTCTAGCTAAAACAGTGACTTCAAACGAAATTAAATGATAGTCTAAAAACGTTAAAGCTGCACTATGTAACTTTGTAATGCAGTCTGTAACTTTTCTAACAATATATTTTTTACATATTTCTTCACTCTGTCACTATCTACTGACAGACTGATGTTAGACAAAGTAATCTCTGAAAAAAACTATAGTCCCCTTGCTTCTCTATCAGCATTTATAAAAACACTAAAAACACAGAGTGACCCGGACAATGACCAGCCAATAAAAACAGAGTTGTTTGTCACGCCCCAACCCACGCCCCCGCCTGTCCCAGCCTCAGCGCCGCGCACGTTCTCATTCAAAGGATTGCAAAGCGATGCAGGACTGATTTGTATGTGACACAAATGTATTAAATATCCCTTCTTCATCCCAGAGCTGGACTTTTATTTTGTTTTTTTGCCAAAAGTCAAGTGATCGCTTCATCCTTCACTGACAGGAATGAGGAAGTCACGAGCAAATTAAATCATGTCCAACGTTGCTTCGTGAAGCTCTGCTGATTTCTGCTGGTTTTTGTGTTGTAGGACCAGTGATTCATGGTTTTATTTTATTTTTTTAGAACGTTTTATTAACATATAATCACAGAATATTTAAGCGGCTCGAGCAGACATTCAGCAGGGGGCGGAGCTGCAGAACTCAAGTTCAACAGAGAACGGACTGTGGCTCCTCCTCAGAGTCATATATGGCTCTGAAGGGGAGGGAGCAGAATGCTTTTCCCTGATGAAAATTTTTCTAAGTCCCAGCGTTCTCCAGAAATTACATAGTGAACCTTTAAGACCAGAAAAAGGAAAAGTCGAATAAAATAAAATGTCTTTCCTTATATTCAATCTAGGGGTGGGCGACATGGCTCAAATATAATATCGAGATATTTCAGAGCATTCTGACGATAACGATTAGGGGTGTAACGATACACAAAACTCACGAGACGAGACGAGAAAATCACAGATCTCGCGAGAACGAGACGAGATTTTAACATTAGTTCAAGAAAACTTCAAAGATCGGTTTTATGCCGCAAAAAGGCTTTTATTCTGTTTTAACATGTATTACAAACCCAACTGATGTCTTCATTTTACTGATTGAATCTCCTTAGACCTTAGAACGTTCAACTTTGTTAAAAAAATAGATATTCACGCAGGACTTTCCAAAAATTGAACATAAATATCCGCATCAGCGCTGAATCTGCAGCCGTCACTCACCAGTGTTGCCAGATTGGGCGGTTCACCGCGATTTTCCTTCTGACTTTTGCGGGTAAAGAGTGCTTTGGGTGGGTGGGACTCTATCTGGCAACACCGGTCACACCGGTGTTTACACGCGTGTCTTTACATTCGGGGCAGCGTCGGCAGCGCCGGGACCCTCCATCAATGTAGAGGCGTCTGCGGGCGGCACCGGGACCCTCCATCAGTAGTTGGGGCGTCTTCTATAGCAACTTCATCCGGCGAAGCCATGCTGTCCGTGACGCTGACTTGCTAGGGGCTCTGCTAGCGCTAGCATTAGCATCTCGCGAGACAACGTTACCTCTCAACGAGAGATATCGCGGGAGTTTAATATCGCGAGATCTCGTACAACGAGATCTCGTTACATGCCTAATAACGATACATTTCGTGATATAACCAAAAAAATAATAATCATCTAAGTTAATTCTTTCTACCGTAAACACTGGTGTATAATACGCTCTGGTGTATAATACGCTTTGGCCAATATTTGGAAATAAATCAGAAAAATCGGTAGATAATACGCTTCGGTGTATAATACGCGCTGCCGTGACAGTCTTTTTTATGGCCACTAGATGGCGCCAGGATACGCCTCCAGGTACAGTCTGCAGGTAAACAGACTACAGGGTGCATTAGCGCCCATAGCGGCCGAAACTGGTACTGCACCATTTTTAGGCCAAAATGAAAAACAGCGAATCAGAGCCAAAAATGGTCTAAAAATATGGGGAAAAATCTGTAGATAATACGCTTCGGTGTATAATATGCAGGACATTGAAATGAGCAATAAAAGTATGTATTATACACCGGTGTTTACGGTAATAAATACTGTAACATGCTGCTTTGCAGTATTATATAGACTTAAAAAAACAACAAGGGGTATTTTTACTGAAATTATTTAGTAAAGTATTCAGTCTCCAAGTATAAAAATAAAAATGATCCTTCTGTTATTTAGATTGAAAAAGTCTGCACAAAATATAGATCAACAAAAAACACCACAAAAACTTAAAGTGCACGTGCAGTTTCCCAAAATAACTAAATAAAATTAAGCTTAAGATCTGTTGAGCATAAATGAAAACCACAACAAAATATATGTTGCCTTTAAACGAAGAATAACTTCCAGAACTTCTGACAAGGTGATCAGCTGACCCTGAAGCTTGTTGGTGTTTCAGCTTCATCTATTCATGCAGGAATTATTAATTTATCTGACTGATCTGTCTCTGATCACCTGCCTCTTGGTCCGTGGACCGACTGTGGAACTCAAGAGACAGTTGAGCTGCGCATGTTTGTACCGACAGTTTAGAGCGGGGGAGACTAATGCCACGTCCTGACCAAACGCGTTTTCAACTGCAGGAGCGTCCAGTTTACATGCAAAGTCAATGGGGGACGCGCCTCCAGCCGCGTCTTGGCGTCGGGCGTCACGTCATGTGCGTGTTGAGCGTGCTGGAAAGCGTTTTCTGTGCACGTGAACCCGCTTCAGCCTCCAAGCACGCGTTGATCATTGCTGAAGTTTTTGCCGTTCAAACGCCGTTTTTGGTTGATCAGGGAGAGTCGGGGGGAGGAGAGGGGGAGAGTCCCTATGTGACGCGGAAACGAGGGGACGGGTATTGCGCAACTATGTGACGTATTGTTTGTGGGACACAGAAAAAACCCGCGGAGTCATGGACTATGGAAGAGAAACTCATTGTAGCTGTGTGTTCGCGACAAGTCCTTCACGACCAGTCAAGTCTGCTCTCTACAGAGACTGGCGGAGTGCAGTGAGGAACTCGGTGTACCGGTAAGCTCCTCCCACACACCCCTGCCGCCACACCGCCGCAGCTTCTCGTTCTGGTCAGGACACCACTGGGTCCAGTGCGTCCACTTGCGTGCGTGACGAGCCTTTTTGCCGTTGAAAAGCTGTTTGGTCAGGACGTGGCATTAGCCTGCACCGGCAGCTCAGAGCGGGGAAGGGGTAGGGAGAGACAGTTGAGTTGTCTGTACCTGCAGCTTAGAGCTGAATGGAGAGAAGCTGAGACGCGCGTCGTTTGTTTTTAGCATTTTAGCCAGCTAGTATTGCGCGTAACTAATTAGCGTTACACCAGTACCGACAGGTGGAGGGGAGGGGCACAGTTTTGTTTGGTCGTTCGGCGCGCTCGGTTGTTGGGGTGGGGCGCCCTGACGTATTAAATCATGAAATTAGCATATCATGATATAATTTTATTGCCCGGGCATGC
>JBBPBX010040662.1:0-29256 GCA_038048925.1 Garcialebias charrua
CCTGTAGACACATTCGGCTGGATTTAGCTCATTGATACGATCACTGCTAACACTTGACCTGACATGACAGCAGAGCTGCAGTGAAACCTGTCGAGTCCAGCTGTGCAGATGTTTGTGGGCGGAGCTGCAGGATCACTTAGCCCAGGGGCCTACCAGCTGGTTAAGAAGCACTAAAGCAGGAGTTCCCAACCACCGGGCAGGTCACCAGTTCCGGGCCTTGGATCATTTGATACCTTGCCACCTAAAAAGTATATAAAGTTTTATTTTGATTTATTTTTCTAGTTCTTAGTCTGCATGGTATTTTATTTTGAAAATCAATCACGTTCATCTGTCCAGTTTTCACAGTTTGTCTCAGTCGCTGTTATTTACTTGCAGTGTTAAGCTGTCTACATAACTTTATCAAAAATGAGTAAAAACAAATGTTGCTGAAGAACTTTAAATAAGAGAAAAGGCCTAAAGATGAGAGAGCAGAAATGAGTGTTTAATTGTTTTAATTGTTTTATGTAAATCCTCTGCTGCTCAACAATCCAGCAGCTTGACCTGCAGGAAGACCGGCCTCAGCAGCAACACGTCAGACACGTTGCAGTTTCTGCCCACTCAGCAATCAGGACCTGCAGGAACTTGATGTCACAGTGAACCCACTTGAAACTGACGCAACAAGAGAGAAACTGCATGAAAGAACAGGAATTAGTGTTTGATCAAACTGCAAACAGTGAAGTGTCCAAACGTCACATTCAAACTTCAGCATGTTTAACAAACAGTTTCCAAAGTGCACATGTTTAGACAGTGACAGCAAACATCTGTCCAGCAGTTTGATCAACTGTTTGACACAAGACAAATGTTCATTGATGGAATTCATTCATTTGGGAACTCTGGTGAAAAGTAGTAAAAAAAGAGAGACTGCAGTGAAATGTGTTGATGTGACCTGCAGCTCCAGACAACAAGAGAAGCAGCTTGTGGATCTGCTGCAGGTCTGTCCTGCAAGACAGACGTCCCCAACCCTGGTCCTCATGGTCCACTGTCCTGCAAGACAGACGTCCCCAACCCTGGTCCTCATGGTCCACTGTCCTGCAAGACAGACGTCCCCAACCCTGGTCCTCATGGTCCACTGTCCTGCAAGACAGACGTCCCCAACCCTGGTCCTCATGGTCCACTGTCCTGCAAGACAGACGTCCCCAACCCTGGTCCTCATGGTCCACTGTCCTGCAAGACAGACGTCCCCAACCCTGGTCCTCATGGTCCACTGTCCTGCAAGACAGACGTCCCCAACCCTGGTCCTCATGGTCCACTGTCCTGCAAGACAGACGTCCCCAACCCTGGTCCTCATGGTCCACTGTCCTGCAAGACAGACGTCCCCAACCCTGGTCCTCATGGTCCACTGTCCTGCAGGACAGACGTCCCCAACCCTGGTCCTCATGGTCCACTGTCCTGCAAGACAGACGTCCCCAACCCTGGTCCTCATGGTCCACTGTCCTGCAAGACAGACGTCCCCAACCCTGGTCCTCATGGTCCACTGTCCTGCAAGACAGACGTCCCCAACCCTGGTCCTCATGGTCCACTGTCCTGCAAGACAGACGTCCCCAACCCTGGTCCTCATGGTCCACTGTCCTGCAAGACAGACGTCCCCAACCCTGGTCCTCATGGTCCACTGTCCTGCAAGACAGACGTCCCCAACCCTGGTCCTCATGGTCCACTGTCCTGCAAGACAGACGTCCCCAACCCTGGTCCTCATGGTCCACTGTCCTGCAAGACAGACGTCCCCAACCCTGGTCCTCATGGTCCACTGTCCTGCAGGACAGACGTCCCCAACCCTGGTCCTCATGGTCCACTGTCCTGCAAGACAGACGTCCCCAACCCTGGTCCTCATGGTCCACTGTCCTGCAAGACAGACGTCCCCAACCCTGGTCCTCATGGTCCACTGTCCTGCAAGACAGACGTCCCCAACCCTGGTCCTCATGGTCCACTGTCCTGCAAGACAGACGTCCCCAACCCTGGTCCTCATGGTCCACTGTCCTGCAAGACAGACGTCCCCAACCCTGGTCCTCATGGTCCACTGTCCTGCAGGACAGACGTCCCCAACCCTGGTCCTCATGGTCCACTGTCCTGCAAGACAGACGTCCCCAACCCTGGTCCTCATGGTCCACTGTCCTGCAAGACAGACGTCCCCAACCCTGGTCCTCATGGTCCACTGTCCTGCAAGACAGACGTCCCCAACCCTGGTCCTCATGGTCCACTGTCCTGCAAGACAGACGTCCCCAACCCTGGTCCTCATGGTCCACTGTCCTGCAAGACAGACGTCCCCAACCCTGGTCCTCATGGTCCACTGTCCTGCAGGACAGACGTCCCCAACCCTGGTCCTCATGGTCCACTGTCCTGCAAGACAGACGTCCCCAACCCTGGTCCTCATGGTCCACTGTCCTGCAGGACAGACGTCCCCAACCCTGGTCCTCATGGTCCACTGTCCTGCAAGACAGACGTCCCCAACCCTGGTCCTCATGGTCCACTGTCCTGCAAGACAGACGTCCCCAACCCTGGTCCTCATGGTCCACTGTCCTGCAGGACAGACGTCCCCAACCCTGGTCCTCATGGTCCACTGTCCTGCAAGACAGACGTCCCCAACCCTGGTCCTCATGGTCCACTGTCCTGCAGGACAGACGTCCCCAACCCTGGTCCTCATGGTCCACTGTCCTGCAGGACAGACGTCCCCAACCCTAGTCCTCATGGTCCACTGTCCTGCAGGACAGACGTCCCCAACCCTGGTCCTCATGGTCCACTGTCCTGCAAGACAGACGTCCCCAACCCTAGTCCTCATGGTCCACTGTCCTGCAAGACAGACGTCCCCAACCCTGGTCCTCATGGTCCACTGTCCTGCAAGACAGACGTCCCCAACCCTGGTCCTCATGGTCCACTGTCCTGCAAGACAGACGTCCCCAACCCTGGTCCTCATGGTCCACTGTCCTGCAAGACAGACGTCCCCAACCCTGGTCCTCATGGTCCACTGTCCTGCAGGACAGACGTCCCCAACCCTGGTCCTCATGGTCCACTGTCCTGCAGGACAGACGTCCCCAACCCTGGTCCTCATGGTCCACTGTCCTGCAAGACAGACGTCCCCAACCCTGGTCCTCATGGTCCACTGTCCTGCAGGACAGACGTCCCCAACCCTGGTCCTCATGGTCCACTGTCCTGCAGGACAGACGTCCCCAACCCTGGTCCTCATGGTCCACTGTCCTGCAAGACAGACGTCCCCAACCCTGGTCCTCATGGTCCACTGTCCTGCAGGACAGACGTCCCCAACCCTGGTCCTCATGGTCCACTGTCCTGCAAGACAGACGTCCCCAACCCTGGTCCTCATGGTCCACTGTCCTGCAAGACAGACGTCCCCAACCCTGGTCCTCATGGTCCACTGTCCTGCAGGACAGACGTCCCCAACCCTGGTCCTCATGGTCCACTGTCCTGCAAGACAGACGTCCCCAACCCTGGTCCTCATGGTCCACTGTCCTGCAAGACAGACGTCCCCAACCCTGGTCCTCATGGTCCACTGTCCTGCAAGACAGACGTCCCCAACCCTGGTCCTCATGGTCCACTGTCCTGCAAGACAGACGTCCCCAACCCTGGTCCTCATGGTCCACTGTCCTGCAAGACAGACGTCCCCAACCCTGGTCCTCATGGTCCACTGTCCTGCAAGACAGACGTCCCCAACCCTGGTCCTCATGGTCCACTGTCCTGCAAGACAGACGTCCCCAACCCTGGTCCTCATGGTCCACTGTCCTGCAAGACAGACGTCCCCAACCCTGGTCCTCATGGTCCACTGTCCTGCAAGACAGACGTCCCCAACCCTGGTCCTCATGGTCCACTGTCCTGCAAGACAGACGTCCCCAACCCTGGTCCTCATGGTCCACTGTCCTGCAAGACAGACGTCCCCAACCCTGGTCCTCATGGTCCACTGTCCTGCAAGACAGACGTCCCCAACCCTGGTCCTCATGGTCCACTGTCCTGCAAGACAGACGTCCCCAACCCTGGTCCTCATGGTCCACTGTCCTGCAAGACAGACGTCCCCAACCCTGGTCCTCATGGTCCACTGTCCTGCAAGACAGACGTCCCCAACCCTGGTCCTCATGGTCCACTGTCCTGCAAGACAGACGTCCCCAACCCTGGTCCTCATGGTCCACTGTCCTGCAAGACAGACGTCCCCAACCCTAGTCCTCATGGTCCACTGTCCTGCAGGACAGACGTCCCCAACCCTGGTCCTCATGGTCCACTGTCCTGCAAGACAGACGTCCCCAACCCTGGTCCTCATGGTCCACTGTCCTGCAAGACAGACGTCCCCAACCCTGGTCCTCATGGTCCACTGTCCTGCAAGACAGACGTCCCCAACCCTGGTCCTCATGGTCCACTGTCCTGCAGGACAGACGTCCCCAACCCTGGTCCTCATGGTCCACTGTCCTGCAAGACAGACGTCCCCAACCCTGGTCCTCATGGTCCACTGTCCTGCAGGACAGACGTCCCCAACCCTGGTCCTCATGGTCCACTGTCCTGCAAGACAGACGTCCCCAACCCTGGTCCTCATGGTCCACTGTCCTGCAGGACAGACGTCCCCAACCCTGGTCCTCATGGTCCACTGTCCTGCAGGACAGACGTCCCCAACCCTGGTCCTCATGGTCCACTGTCCTGCAAGACAGACGTCCCCAACCCTGGTCCTCATGGTCCACTGTCCTGCAGGACAGACGTCCCCAACCCTGGTCCTCATGGTCCACTGTCCTGCAAGACAGACGTCCCCAACCCTGGTCCTCATGGTCCACTGTCCTGCAAGACAGACGTCCCCAACCCTGGTCCTCATGGTCCACTGTCCTGCAAGACAGACGTCCCCAACCCTGGTCCTCATGGTCCACTGTCCTGCAAGACAGACGTCCCCAACCCTGGTCCTCATGGTCCACTGTCCTGCAGGACAGACGTCCCCAACCCTGGTCCTCATGGTCCACTGTCCTGCAAGACAGACGTCCCCAACCCTGGTCCTCATGGTCCACTGTCCTGCAAGACAGACGTCCCCAACCCTGGTCCTCATGGTCCACTGTCCTGCAAGACAGACGTCCCCAACCCTGGTCCTCATGGTCCACTGTCCTGCAAGACAGACGTCCCCAACCCTGGTCCTCATGGTCCACTGTCCTGCAAGACAGACGTCCCCAACCCTGGTCCTCATGGTCCACTGTCCTGCAGGACAGACGTCCCCAACCCTGGTCCTCATGGTCCACTGTCCTGCAAGACAGACGTCCCCAACCCTGGTCCTCATGGTCCACTGTCCTGCAAGACAGACGTCCCCAACCCTGGTCCTCATGGTCCACTGTCCTGCAAGACAGACGTCCCCAACCCTGGTCCTCATGGTCCACTGTCCTGCAAGACAGACGTCCCCAACCCTGGTCCTCATGGTCCACTGTCCTGCAAGACAGACGTCCCCAACCCTGGTCCTCATGGTCCACTGTCCTGCAAGACAGACGTCCCCAACCCTGGTCCTCATGGTCCACTGTCCTGCAAGACAGACGTCCCCAACCCTGGTCCTCATGGTCCACTGTCCTGCAAGACAGACGTCCCCAACCCTGGTCCTCATGGTCCACTGTCCTGCAGACAGACGTCCCCAACCCTGGTCCTCATGGTCCACTGTCCTGCAAGACAGACGTCCCCAACCCTGGTCCTCATGGTCCACTGTCCTGCAAGACAGACGTCCCCAACCCTGGTCCTCATGGTCCACTGTCCTGCAAGACAGACGTCCCCAACCCTGGTCCTCATGGTCCACTGTCCTGCAAGACAGACGTCCCCAACCCTGGTCCTCATGGTCCACTGTCCTGCAGGACAGACGTCCCCAACCCTGGTCCTCATGGTCCACTGTCCTGCAAGACAGACGTCCCCAACCCTGGTCCTCATGGTCCACTGTCCTGCAAGACAGACGTCCCCAACCCTGGTCCTCATGGTCCACTGTCCTGCAAGACAGACGTCCCCAACCCTGGTCCTCATGGTCCACTGTCCTGCAAGACAGACGTCCCCAACCCTGGTCCTCATGGTCCACTGTCCTGCAAGACAGACGTCCCCAACCCTGGTCCTCATGGTCCACTGTCCTGCAGGACAGACGTCCCCAACCCTGGTCCTCATGGTCCACTGTCCTGCAAGACAGACGTCCCCAACCCTGGTCCTCATGGTCCACTGTCCTGCAGGACAGACGTCCCCAACCCTGGTCCTCATGGTCCACTGTCCTGCAGGACAGACGTCCCCAACCCTGGTCCTCATGGTCCACTGTCCTGCAAGACAGACGTCCCCAACCCTGGTCCTCATGGTCCACTGTCCTGCAAGACAGACGTCCCCAACCCTGGTCCTCATGGTCCACTGTCCTGCAAGACAGACGTCCCCAACCCTGGTCCTCATGGTCCACTGTCCTGCAAGACAGACGTCCCCAACCCTGGTCCTCATGGTCCACTGTCCTGCAAGACAGACGTCCCCAACCCTGGTCCTCATGGTCCACTGTCCTGCAAGACAGACGTCCCCAACCCTGGTCCTCATGGTCCACTGTCCTGCAAGACAGACGTCCCCAACCCTGGTCCTCATGGTCCACTGTCCTGCAAGACAGACGTCCCCAACCCTGGTCCTCATGGTCCACTGTCCTGCAAGACAGACGTCCCCAACCCTGGTCCTCATGGTCCACTGTCCTGCAAGACAGACGTCCCCAACCCTGGTCCTCATGGTCCACTGTCCTGCAAGACAGACGTCCCCAACCCTGGTCCTCATGGTCCACTGTCCTGCAAGACAGACGTCCCCAACCCTGGTCCTCATGGTCCACTGTCCTGCAAGACAGACGTCCCCAACCCTGGTCCTCATGGTCCACTGTCCTGCAAGACAGACGTCCCCAACCCTGGTCCTCATGGTCCACTGTCCTGCAAGACAGACGTCCCCAACCCTGGTCCTCATGGTCCACTGTCCTGCAAGACAGACGTCCCCAACCCTGGTCCTCATGGTCCACTGTCCTGCAAGACAGACGTCCCCAACCCTGGTCCTCATGGTCCACTGTCCTGCAGGACAGACGTCCCCAACCCTGGTCCTCATGGTCCACTGTCCTGCAAGACAGACGTCCCCAACCCTGGTCCTCATGGTCCACTGTCCTGCAAGACAGACGTCCCCAACCCTGGTCCTCATGGTCCACTGTCCTGCAAGACAGACGTCCCCAACCCTGGTCCTCATGGTCCACTGTCCTGCAAGACAGACGTCCCCAACCCTGGTCCTCATGGTCCACTGTCCTGCAAGACAGACGTCCCCAACCCTGGTCCTCATGGTCCACTGTCCTGCAGGACAGACGTCCCCAACCCTGGTCCTCATGGTCCACTGTCCTGCAAGACAGACGTCCCCAACCCTGGTCCTCATGGTCCACTGTCCTGCAAGACAGACGTCCCCAACCCTGGTCCTCATGGTCCACTGTCCTGCAAGACAGACGTCCCCAACCCTGGTCCTCATGGTCCACTGTCCTGCAAGACAGACGTCCCCAACCCTGGTCCTCATGGTCCACTGTCCTGCAGGACAGACGTCCCCAACCCTGGTCCTCATGGTCCACTGTCCTGCAAGACAGACGTCCCCAACCCTGGTCCTCATGGTCCACTGTCCTGCAGGACAGACGTCCCCAACCCTGGTCCTCATGGTCCACTGTCCTGCAAGACAGACGTCCCCAACCCTGGTCCTCATGGTCCACTGTCCTGCAAGACAGACGTCCCCAACCCTGGTCCTCATGGTCCACTGTCCTGCAGGACAGACGTCCCCAACCCTGGTCCTCATGGTCCACTGTCCTGCAGGACAGACGTCCCCAACCCTGGTCCTCATGGTCCACTGTCCTGCAAGACAGACGTCCCCAACCCTGGTCCTCATGGTCCACTGTCCTGCAAGACAGACGTCCCCAACCCTGGTCCTCATGGTCCACTGTCCTGCAAGACAGACGTCCCCAACCCTGGTCCTCATGGTCCACTGTCCTGCAGGACAGACGTCCCCAACCCTGGTCCTCATGGTCCACTGTCCTGCAGACAGACGTCCCCAACCCTGGTCCTCATGGTCCACTGTCCTGCAAGACAGACGTCCCCAACCCTGGTCCTCATGGTCCACTGTCCTGCAAGACAGACGTCCCCAACCCTGGTCCTCATGGTCCACTGTCCTGCAGGACAGACGTCCCCAACCCTGGTCCTCATGGTCCACTGTCCTGCAAGACAGACGTCCCCAACCCTGGTCCTCATGGTCCACTGTCCTGCAGGACAGACGTCCCCAACCCTGGTCCTCATGGTCCACTGTCCTGCAAGACAGACGTCCCCAACCCTGGTCCTCATGGTCCACTGTCCTGCAAGACAGACGTCCCCAACCCTGGTCCTCATGGTCCACTGTCCTGCAAGACAGACGTCCCCAACCCTGGTCCTCATGGTCCACTGTCCTGCAAGACAGACGTCCCCAACCCTGGTCCTCATGGTCCACTGTCCTGCAGGACAGATGTCCCCAACCCTGGTCCTCATGGTCCACTGTCCTGCAAGACAGACGTCCCCAACCCTGGTCCTCATGGTCCACTGTCCTGCAGGACAGACGTCCCCAACCCTGGTCCTCATGGTCCACTGTCCTGCAAGACAGACGTCCCCAACCCTGGTCCTCATGGTCCACTGTCCTGCAAGACAGACGTCCCCAACCCTGGTCCTCATGGTCCACTGTCCTGCAAGACAGACGTCCCCAACCCTGGTCCTCATGGTCCACTGTCCTGCAAGACAGACGTCCCCAACCCTGGTCCTCATGGTCCACTGTCCTGCAGGACAGACGTCCCCAACCCTGGTCCTCATGGTCCACTGTCCTGCAGGACAGACGTCCCCAACCCTGGTCCTCATGGTCCACTGTCCTGCAAGACAGACGTCCCCAACCCTGGTCCTCATGGTCCACTGTCCTGCAAGACAGACGTCCCCAACCCTGGTCCTCATGGTCCACTGTCCTGCAAGACAGACGTCCCCAACCCTGGTCCTCATGGTCCACTGTCCTGCAAGACAGACGTCCCCAACCCTGGTCCTCATGGTCCACTGTCCTGCAAGACAGACGTCCCCAACCCTGGTCCTCATGGTCCACTGTCCTGCAAGACAGACGTCCCCAACCCTGGTCCTCATGGTCCACTGTCCTGCAAGACAGACGTCCCCAACCCTGGTCCTCATGGTCCACTGTCCTGCAGGACAGACGTCCCCAACCCTGGTCCTCATGGTCCACTGTCCTGCAAGACAGACGTCCCCAACCCTGGTCCTCATGGTCCACTGTCCTGCAAGACAGACGTCCCCAACCCTGGTCCTCATGGTCCACTGTCCTGCAAGACAGACGTCCCCAACCCTGGTCCTCATGGTCCACTGTCCTGCAAGACAGACGTCCCCAACCCTGGTCCTCATGGTCCACTGTCCTGCAAGACAGACGTCCCCAACCCTGGTCCTCATGGTCCACTGTCCTGCAAGACAGACGTCCCCAACCCTGGTCCTCATGGTCCACTGTCCTGCAAGACAGACGTCCCCAACCCTGGTCCTCATGGTCCACTGTCCTGCAAGACAGACGTCCCCAACCCTGGTCCTCATGGTCCACTGTCCTGCAGGACAGACGTCCCCAACCCTGGTCCTCATGGTCCACTGTCCTGCAAGACAGACGTCCCCAACCCTGGTCCTCATGGTCCACTGTCCTGCAAGACAGACGTCCCCAACCCTGGTCCTCATGGTCCACTGTCCTGCAAGACAGACGTCCCCAACCCTGGTCCTCATGGTCCACTGTCCTGCAAGACAGACGTCCCCAACCCTGGTCCTCATGGTCCACTGTCCTGCAAGACAGACGTCCCCAACCCTGGTCCTCATGGTCCACTGTCCTGCAAGACAGACGTCCCCAACCCTGGTCCTCATGGTCCACTGTCCTGCAAGACAGACGTCCCCAACCCTGGTCCTCATGGTCCACTGTCCTGCAAGACAGACGTCCCCAACCCTGGTCCTCATGGTCCACTGTCCTGCAGGACAGACGTCCCCAACCCTGGTCCTCATGGTCCACTGTCCTGCAAGACAGACGTCCCCAACCCTGGTCCTCATGGTCCACTGTCCTGCAAGACAGACGTCCCCAACCCTGGTCCTCATGGTCCACTGTCCTGCAAGACAGACGTCCCCAACCCTGGTCCTCATGGTCCACTGTCCTGCAAGACAGACGTCCCCAACCCTGGTCCTCATGGTCCACTGTCCTGCAAGACAGACGTCCCCAACCCTGGTCCTCATGGTCCACTGTCCTGCAAGACAGATGTCCCCAACCCTGGTCCTCATGGTCCACTGTCCTGCAAGACAGACGTCCCCAACCCTGGTCCTCATGGTCCACTGTCCTGCAAGACAGATGTCCCCAACCCTGGTCCTCATGGTCCACTGTCCTGCAGGACAGACGTCCCCAACCCTGGTCCTCATGGTCCACTGTCCTGCAAGACAGACGTCCCCAACCCTGGTCCTCATGGTCCACTGTCCTGCAAGACAGACGTCCCCAACCCTGGTCCTCATGGTCCACTGTCCTGCAGGACAGACGTCCCCAACCCTGGTCCTCATGGTCCACTGTCCTGCAAGACAGACGTCCCCAACCCTGGTCCTCATGGTCCACTGTCCTGCAAGACAGACGTCCCCAACCCTGGTCCTCATGGTCCACTGTCCTGCAAGACAGACGTCCCCAACCCTGGTCCTCATGGTCCACTGTCCTGCAAGACAGACGTCCCCAACCCTGGTCCTCATGGTCCACTGTCCTGCAAGACAGACGTCCCCAACCCTGGTCCTCATGGTCCACTGTCCTGCAAGACAGACGTCCCCAACCCTGGTCCTCATGGTCCACTGTCCTGCAAGACAGACGTCCCCAACCCTGGTCCTCATGGTCCACTGTCCTGCAAGACAGACGTCCCCAACCCTGGTCCTCATGGTCCACTGTCCTGCAAGACAGACGTCCCCAACCCTGGTCCTCATGGTCCACTGTCCTGCAAGACAGACGTCCCCAACCCTAGTCCTCATGGTCCACTGTCCTGCAGGACAGACGTCCCCAACCCTGGTCCTCATGGTCCACTGTCCTGCAAGACAGACGTCCCCAACCCTGGTCCTCATGGTCCACTGTCCTGCAAGACAGACGTCCCCAACCCTGGTCCTCATGGTCCACTGTCCTGCAAGACAGACGTCCCCAACCCTGGTCCTCATGGTCCACTGTCCTGCAAGACAGACGTCCCCAACCCTGGTCCTCATGGTCCACTGTCCTGCAAGACAGACGTCCCCAACCCTAGTCCTCATGGTCCACTGTCCTGCAGGACAGACGTCCCCAACCCTAGTCCTCATGGTCCACTGTCCTGCAAGACAGACGTCCCCAACCCTGGTCCTCATGGTCCACTGTCCTGCAAGACAGACGTCCCCAACCCTGGTCCTCATGGTCCACTGTCCTGCAAGACAGACGTCCCCAACCCTGGTCCTCATGGTCCACTGTCCTGCAAGACAGACGTCCCCAACCCTGGTCCTCATGGTCCACTGTCCTGCAAGACAGACGTCCCCAACCCTGGTCCTCATGGTCCACTGTCCTGCAAGACAGACGTCCCCAACCCTGGTCCTCATGGTCCACTGTCCTGCAAGACAGACGTCCCCAACCCTGGTCCTCATGGTCCACTGTCCTGCAAGACAGACGTCCCCAACCCTGGTCCTCATGGTCCACTGTCCTGCAAGACAGACGTCCCCAACCCTGGTCCTCATGGTCCACTGTCCTGCAAGACAGACGTCCCCAACCCTGGTCCTCATGGTCCACTGTCCTGCAAGACAGACGTCCCCAACCCTGGTCCTCATGGTCCACTGTCCTGCAAGACAGACGTCCCCAACCCTGGTCCTCATGGTCCACTGTCCTGCAGGACAGACGTCCCCAACCCTGGTCCTCATGGTCCACTGTCCTGCAGACAGATGTCCCCAACCCTGGTCCTCATGGTCCACTGTCCTGCAAGACAGACGTCCCCAACCCTAGTCCTCATGGTCCACTGTCCTGCAGGTTTCATCTGATTTCCTGCTTCAACACACCTGAATCAAATCATTGAACGACCCACTCAGAATGTCATCAAGTTCAGCAGAAGTCTGTAAACGACTCCATCATGTCAACCAGATGTGTTGAAGCAGGGAGACATCTGAACATGTGGGACAGTGGACCATGAGGACCAGGGATGGAGACCTCTGCTGTAGGACATTACTGCTCTGTCCTGTAGGACATTACTGCTCTGTCCTGTAGGACATTACTGCTCTGTCCTGTAGGACATTACTGCTCTGTCCTGTAGGACATTACTGCTCTGTCCTGTAGGACATTACTGCTCTGTCCTGTAGGACATTACTGCTCTGTCCTGTAGGACATTACTGCTCTGTCCTGTAGGACATTACTGCTCTGTCCTGTAGGACATTACTGCTCTGTCCTGTAGGACATTACTGCTCTGTCCTGTAGGACATTACTGCTCTGTCCTGTAGGACATTACTGCTCTGTCCTGTAGGACATTACTGCTCTGTCCTGTAGGACATTACTGCTCTGTCCTGTAGGACATTACTGCTCTGTCCTGTAGGACATTACTGCTCTGTCCTGTAGGACATTACTGCTCTGTCCTGTAGGACATTACTGCTCTGTCCTGTAGGACATTACTGCTCTGTCCTGTAGGACATTACTGCTCTGTCCTGTAGGACATTACTGCTCTGTCCTGTAGGACATTACTGCTCTGTCCTGTAGGACATTACTGCTCTGTCCTGTAGGACATTACTGCTCTGTCCTGTAGGACATTACTGCTCTGTCCTGTAGGACATTACTGCTCTGTCCTGTAGGACATTACTGCTCTGTCCTGTAGGACATTACTGCTCTGTCCTGTAGGACATTACTGCTCTGTCCTGTAGGACATTACTGCTCTGTCCTGTAGGACATTACTGCTCTGTCCTGTAGGACATTACTGCTCTGTCCTGTAGGACATTACTGCTCTGTCCTGTAGGACATTACTGCTCTGTCCTGTAGGACATTACTGCTCTGTCCTGTAGGACATTACTGCTCTGTCCTGTAGGACATTACTGCTCTGTCCTGTAGGACATTACTGCTCTGTCCTGTAGGACATTACTGCTCTGTCCTGTAGGACATTACTGCTCTGTCCTGTAGGACATTACTGCTCTGTCCTGTAGGACATTACTGCTCTGTCCTGTAGGACATTACTGCTCTGTCCTGTAGGACATTACTGCTCTGTCCTGTAGGACATTACTGCTCTGTCCTGTAGGACATTACTGCTCTGTCCTGTAGGACATTACTGCTCTGTCCTGTAGGACATTACTGCTCTGTCCTGTAGGACATTACTGCTCTGTCCTGTAGGACATTACTGCTCTGTCCTGTAGGACATTACTGCTCTGTCCTGTAGGACATTACTGCTCTGTCCTGTAGGACATTACTGCTCTGTCCTGTAGGACATTACTGCTCTGTCCTGTAGGACATTACTGCTCTGTCCTGTAGGACATTACTGCTCTGTCCTGTAGGACATTACTGCTCTGTCCTGTAGGACATTACTGCTCTGTCCTGTAGGACATTACTGCTCTGTCCTGTAGGACATTACTGCTCTGTCCTGTAGGACATTACTGCTCTGTCCTGTAGGACATTACTGCTCTGTCCTGTAGGACATTACTGCTCTGTCCTGTAGGACATTACTGCTCTGTCCTGTAGGACATTACTGCTCTGTCCTGTAGGACATTACTGCTCTGTCCTGTAGGACATTACTGCTCTGTCCTGTAGGACATTACTGCTCTGTCCTGTAGGACATTACTGCTCTGTCCTGTAGGACATTACTGCTCTGTCCTGTAGGACATTACTGCTCTGTCCTGTAGGACATTACTGCTCTGTCCTGTAGGACATTACTGCTCTGTCCTGTAGGACATTACTGCTCTGTCCTGTAGGACATTACTGCTCTGTCCTGTAGGACATTACTGCTCTGTCCTGTAGGACATTACTGCTCTGTCCTGTAGGACATTACTGCTCTGTCCTGTAGGACATTACTGCTCTGTCCTGTAGGACATTACTGCTCTGTCCTGTAGGACATTACTGCTCTGTCCTGTAGGACATTACTGCTCTGTCCTGTAGGACATTACTGCTCTGTCCTGTAGGACATTACTGCTCTGTCCTGTAGGACATTACTGCTCTGTCCTGTAGGACATTACTGCTCTGTCCTGTAGGACATTACTGCTCTGTCCTGTAGGACATTACTGCTCTGTCCTGTAGGACATTACTGCTCTGTCCTGTAGGACATTACTGCTCTGTCCTGTAGGACATTACTGCTCTGTCCTGTAGGACATTACTGCTCTGTCCTGTAGGACATTACTGCTCTGTCCTGTAGGACATTACTGCTCTGTCCTGTAGGACATTACTGCTCTGTCCTGTAGGACATTACTGCTCTGTCCTGTAGGACATTACTGCTCTGTCCTGTAGGACATTACTGCTCTGTCCTGTAGGACATTACTGCTCTGTCCTGTAGGACATTACTGCTCTGTCCTGTAGGACATTACTGCTCTGTCCTGTAGGACATTACTGCTCTGTCCTGTAGGACATTACTGCTCTGTCCTGTAGGACATTACTGCTCTGTCCTGTAGGACATTACTGCTCTGTCCTGTAGGACATTACTGCTCTGTCCTGTAGGACATTACTGCTCTGTCCTGTAGGACATTACTGCTCTGTCCTGTAGGACATTACTGCTCTGTCCTGTAGGACATTACTGCTCTGTCCTGTAGGACATTACTGCTCTGTCCTGTAGGACATTACTGCTCTGTCCTGTAGGACATTACTGCTCTGTCCTGTAGGACATTACTGCTCTGTCCTGTAGGACATTACTGCTCTGTCCTGTAGGACATTACTGCTCTGTCCTGTAGGACATTACTGCTCTGTCCTGTAGGACATTACTGCTCTGTCCTGTAGGACATTACTGCTCTGTCCTGTAGGACATTACTGCTCTGTCCTGTAGGACATTACTGCTCTGTCCTGTAGGACATTACTGCTCTGTCCTGTAGGACATTACTGCTCTGTCCTGTAGGACATTACTGCTCTGTCCTGTAGGACATTACTGCTCTGTCCTGTAGGACATTACTGCTCTGTCCTGTAGGACATTACTGCTCTGTCCTGTAGGACATTACTGCTCTGTCCTGTAGGACATCAGTGGTGCTGCTGATGGATGCTTCTTGGTCTCCTCTTCATTACAGACAACTTTTAAACATCACCTGGTGCTTTTGTTGGTTTAGATTTATTTTGTGAAATGTAACAATAAACCTCATTTACTCTCAAAAGAAACTCTGATTTGTCTGATTTGTCTGATTCAGATGATTCAGATGATTTTTCAGTGGTTTATTAAACATTTCTTGCAGTCTCCTCCACAGGATTCTTTCTGTAGATCTGAACCAGGATCAGTTCTGTGTGTGGAACTGATGTCAACAAGAAGAACTGGCTGGTGTTGGTAGAGATGAAGTTTGTCTTCATTAATGTTTAATTTGTTGGATAGAAATCATCCAGATGTAAAGCACCAACATCTGGCCAGAGGCAGGTAGGTCTATGAAATGTAGAAGAATTATTTCCACTCTCCATGCTCATGAATCAGACTTCCATTTAAAGGATTCAACTCTGAAACCTTCTAATGTTCTTTAGTTCAGACGTCACCTGAAGGCAGCAAAGCTCTAAATTGATCATTTAGTTTACAGACACGTTTCATTTGGTCACGTTTGATCTGTCTTATTCACTACAGTCACACACACAAATATTTACAATAGAATAGAATAGAAACAGCCTTTATTGTCCCACAGATGGAAATTCAAGTGTAACAGCAGCAACAGATAAAAAGGTTCACACAAAAAGTTCCTGAAATGGTAAAAACAATATATAAAGAAATAAGATAAACAATATTCAACATGTATTAGAACAGTGAGAATGGCAGACTATTGACAGTATTACAGGCAGAGTGTGTGTTTTAGCAGAGGTCAGCATGTATTTAATACTTATAGAGTTTGTTGGAGCAGTGATGGTTGTAGAGGCTAACAGCTGCTGGAGGAAAGAGCTGCAGTAACGCTCCTTTAGGATGCAGTCATCTGTCACTGAAGGAGCTCTGCAGTTCAGCAACAGCTTCATGCATGGGCTGGGACACGTTGTCCAGCAATGATGTTATTTTAGCTAGAGTCCTCCTGTCTCCCTGTATTTAGCTCTTTCAGAGATGATTTGGTTCTTAATATTTGACAAATCAACTTTGCGTTTGAATATTTTTGTCTCTGAAGTCAGACTAGATTATTATATTCTGGAAGATGTGTGCATGTTCTACAAGGAAAATGTAATATATATATATTTTTAAAAATAATTTTTTGCACTTTATAGCTTACAAACTTTTTTCTGAACCATTTTGGCCTTGGTGTCCTCAGGCTGTTTCTGTGAGTAGCAAGTCTGACCTAAAACATTTGATTGTTATAAAGATGATTGATTGTTATAATGATGATTGATTGTTATAATGATGATTGATTGTTTTGGACAGATAAGTCATTTTGCTCGTGTTAAAAGCTTCTGCGATTCCAACAGGAGGTTGGCTTGAAACACAGCAATGAAGCTACTTATGGGACAGATCTGGTTGGCAGGCCACAGACTGATGAAGTCCTCTGGATGGAAGACGACACGCTTCTTAAAGAAACTGGTCCAGATGACATGATTTAACCTTTTTTATTATAGTTTTATATTGTTATATTAGCAAAATTCTGCTTTTAAAACATCAATAAAACACAAGTTTACTAAAAATATTAATATGAAGCTGACTTTCATTGTAAAACATTTTAAAAGTAAATTCAGCATTTTCAAAGACTTTGATGTAATTACAGCAGTGACCACCAGAGGACAGTAAAGGAACATCTGCTACAATGAAGAAAGTTAAAACAGGAAGTCAAACTTACAGTTCTGGTTTGTCTTACAAAATTTAAATCACAAAGTGAATAGATCAATTAAAAACAACTGAAGATCAATGGAAGTTATTTCTGTCAGCGCTGCAAAGATAAAATTTATTCATATCAAAATCCAACATGAAATGTTTGGATTTCAAACTGTATTTTTTATTTTATTTAACAAAATATATCCTTATATTGTTCAAACATTAAAGTGTCATTGTTTGAAGGTGATCATGTAAAGTGTGGATGAGGAAACAGAAGCAGAAACAGTCCAGTCAGAGTGTCTGCATACAAGCTGCTGCTGCTTCAACCTCTGTGGATCATCAGGACACAGTTCATCTTCTCTGTGGATCATCAGGACACAGTTCATCTTCTCTGTGGATCATCAGGACACAGTTCATCTTCTCTGTGGATCATCAGGACACAGTTCATCTTCTCCCACAAACACACCATCATGTTCAGCTCTCCAGAACAAACGTCAAGGCCTCCAACTGTAGAGAGAAGAAGAAGCAGCAGAAGAGATAAATGAGTCTTTCAGAGAGACCAACACAAACTTCAATCACAACACATTCATTGTGCAACATCTTGGGGTAAAACTTAGTAACTGTTGGGAGTCAACCCTGCTTGTCTGTTAGCAAAATATTTCATGAACCACTGGATGGACTTTATTTAAACTTGCAGTAAATAAACCTGAAATGTTCACCTTCAACAGATTAACTTTTGGAGTCAACACAATTCAAGATGGCTGCCACAGCTACTGAGATTGAGCCTAGACATAAATAGCTGTAACTCAGTGAATTTGACAGATACTGATGTAAAATGTGGTGTGGTAGTAGCTGACAGTCATTCACAACACATCCTCCAAGCTCTAACAGATCAGGTGAGACATCACATGATCACATGACATGTTATTTTGGTGAGTATTGCGCATTCCTTCTCGGTCTTTCCTTCTTTTCTTGTCTTTGTGTTTGATCCTGAAACCAGTCCCTGTTCTCCTCTCATACATTCATTCAGAAATACACTTACTGGGAAGCTGCAGGTTTACTGGGAACACTGGATCTTTGCTTTGACAGCAACTGGCTTTAGTCCAATTCTGCTGAAAGCAGCAGGAACGACTCCAACCTTCTACTGACCTCAGAGTCTCCAGTCTGTAGTCTAGACTCTTCACAAGATCCAACAGCTGCTGAACATCTGTATCCCGCAGGTTGTTGAAGCTCAGGTCCAGTTCTTTCAGATGGGAGGTGTTGGACTTCAGAGCTGAGCTCAGAGAAGAACAGCTGATCTCTGACAAACTGCAGTTCATCAATCTGAATAAAGAATAAAACATGTAAGTTTAGAAAACAAAACAAAACTTCTAAAGACGTGATGTAAAATAACAATAATTTCAGGACAATTCAAAATGATTTCTTTGATAACTGAACTTTCAGTCTGTTTCTGTCAGTAGACCTGCTACATTCACACATCAGCTGATGATTCACTCCATGACTTTGTTGTTTGAAGTTCTGTTGGGACACTGGGTCCCAGTAAAATGAGCAGCCATTAAAGTTTGAACTGGAATATTTGGATTAACAGTCCCATGGAATCAGCAGCTGTATAAATGTTAGAGTGATGGACCAGATGTTCTGAAGAGGCTGTATGATCCATTTCATTTGCAAACTCACAGGATGTAAATTGTGTCCCATTATCACTTATCAGCTCAGTCGGGTTTCCAAACCTGGAGAATAATGTAGACAGGAACGTGGTGATTGCTGTTGTGGTAATGGAAGGAGTGAAAGCCACTTCAGGCCACTTTGTGTAATAGTCAATCAGTGTTATTGCATAACGACAATCCCACGTAGCTGATTCGAACGGTCCCACAATGTCGACTCCCACATTCTGCCACGGTCCATCCGGCAGAGGAACTGGTTGAAGTGGTGCCACATGTGTTTTAGCACTTTTGTCGTTCATCTGGCATGTCACACATGTGTTGATGCTCTCCTGCACACACGCATCCATGCTCGGCCACCAGTACAAGTCTCTCAGTCTCTGTTTGGTGCGGACGATGCCTTGGTGTGTCTCGTGTGCCAGGCTCACCAACTGCTTTCTTAGGGCCACAGGAACCAACCGTCGCTGAGGTCCTCTGTACACGGTCACGTCCTGAAGTGAAAGTTCATTTCTGACAGCAAAGTAAGGTTGAATCAGTGCAGGTAAGGATTTTGCTGTTCTGGGCCATCCTTTTGTCATTTGCAGCCTCAGAGCAGTAAGTTCAGGGCATAGTTCACATGCCACAGTGAAGTCCTTCACTGAGAGAGCTTTCAGTTCTGTAGTTAGCAAAGCTACCAACTCAGGCTCCTTCACTGGTTCTATGTTTTCTTCAGATGGAAGAGGCATTCTGGAGAGGCAGTCAGCAGCATGATTTTGTTGAACAGGCTGCACACCCTCTCTGACTTTAATTTGGTGGATGAACCCTTTAGCAAGACCCAGTTTCTCCTTCATCACTGATCCAGTTTTAATCTCTGTAACATTTTCAACTGGAGCTGCAGGTGAGGTAATTGTTGGAGAAAAATCATCATCTGAGTGCACAGTGTTGTTTGTAATACACAGTCTCAGTGTTTTAAAAAGGTCCATTCCCAGTAAAGCTGTTCCTGTTTTCACCACATAAAACTTAGCTGGCACTTTTGTGTTTTCATGCTGAACATTAGCTGGTAGGCATCCAATTACAGGGACTTCAAGTTTTGTATAATGGCCCTTTTCCACCGGGCGGCTCGGGTCGGTTATGACGTCATATGTGCGTGGCAGAGACCCACTTCACGGCATTCCCACCGGATTGTCCGTGCCGCGCTGCTCCAAATTTCCGGGCTCATTTCATAGGTGTACCTACCCGTGCTCAAGTGAGCTGGCCTGTCGCGTCAGAAACATTTTCGGTCACTGATTGGTCAGTGGAGAAGGAGTGTCCGGGGTGGAGTCTGTGGTGACGACGCTGCGCAGAGGAGGCTGCGCAGAGGACTGTGTTTGGTGTTTTGTAAACAACCGCGCTCTTGTCCGTTCCGTTGTATCTAGATTAAAAAAGACGATCATGTCTAATCAGTGGTCAAACGCAGAGGTCCAGGCGTTTTTGTGCTTTGTTTCTGAGGAGAGGATCCAACGCGAGCTGGATGGAATGGTCCGAAATGAGACTGTTTTCAAAGAAGTCTCGGAGCTCATGGCTAAGCATGGCTTTCAGCGAACCGCAAAACAGTGCAGGGAGAAGCTTAAGAAACTTCGAGCTGAATACAAGAAAAATAAAGACGACAATGGCAAGAGCGGAGCAGGCCGAAAGACCTGGAAGTGGTTTGACCAGATGGACGCGATATATGGTAATCGCCCATCAAATAACGGGCGCGAAACTTGCTTGGACACAGCAGCTAATAGTTTCCATGAGGAATCAGTGATCGAAGATGGTGAGTGTTTTATAACGTTTAACACATTGTAAGTTAAAGATCCGATCTGTTGTGAACATATTTTAAAAAAGAGGCTGAGAACGATGCTAACGATGCTATGCTAACTAGCGCACATGCTAACTGTTTTAACTGTATTTTTTCCGGAACATATTTTAGCATGTGACGGTACAGAGTCCACAGTGGGAGCTCCAAACCCCTCGCCTTCACAGAATGCCCCTGCTCCATCACCTGAATCGTCAACTCCACCACAGGAGAACAGTTCATCTGGGCCCAGCTGCTCACAGACCAGACCAGAACAGAACAGGACAGAACGTCAGAGATCAATACTCGGTAAGAAATAATGTATCAATCACCTTCCACCTCAGTGTATGTATGATTTTAAGTACATGCTGTCATTATAATCTTAACTAAAAAATACGATTAATTCATTAATACAGAAATAATACTGAATCCTACATATTTCAAGTGTCACACTCATCATATGTTGTTGTATGAAAAGCACATTTCCCCAGTTACATAAAACAACAATTACATGTAACATTTACACAGTAGTAGTACATATGATATAAACCAAGTCATACATGAACTACAAAACATTTTATGATAATATTATGCAAAGCATTACCTAATAGCCATCCAACAAACAGTATATCAATCCAATGACACGAATGTGGGTTGGCTGCAGCCTTTTACAAATATCTAACCAGTGTAATCACTTAAAAATCACATAACTTAAAAATCACATAATTTTCTACTGATGTGGTCAGTGTACAGGTGTCTGGGTTTTTCACCCACCTGCACACACAGACGTTTAAAGCGAACGTTCTGCAAATTGACAAATAGTGGCTAATATCCAAAACAAACTTTCTTCATTCGCACAACCTTTAGAGGCATTTACAGAAATGAAGTATACTGCTGTAACCACATGTCATGTCTTCATTTATAGGCAAGAGAAAGAGGAAAGATGAAGGTCACACGACATTACTGTTGGAGCAACAGAAACTGGACCGTGTTCAACGAGAGGAACACCTGACTCGTCTTCTGGAGCAATCGCGTCATGCAGAGGAATTGGATGCATCAGCTCGCAGAGAAGAGGCATCACTGCAAGCATCGCTGCGAGCAGAAGAGGCATCACTGCAAGCATCACTGCGAGCAGAAGAGGCATCACTGCAAGCATCACTGCGAGCAGAAGAGGCATCAGCTCGCAGAGAAGAGGCATCACTGCAAGCATCACTGCGAGCAGAAGAGGCATCACTGCGAGCAGGAGAGGTTTCAGCATTAGCACAACAGATTGCACAACAGACATCTGTTCTCACACGGGCGGTTGATGTGGAAGAAAACCTCGTCAGACACCAGATACAACATGGTGCTGCATTCGATCAGGCCTTGCTTGGAGTGCTGGGTGAAATAGCCCGTGCATTAACACACAGAAATGTTTAAGTTGTCAATACATAGATACTGTTACTGTGAAAAACAGAAATATATAGATATAGACAGTCACTAGTTTATAGTGATAAATAGAAATAGATCTATTTTGCCACTCAGTATTTAGATCCTTTATTTTAGGTTTATTTTTGTCTTTCCTATTAAAATCGATTTATGTAATTGCCACTTTACCTGTATACAAACGTTACCTACCTCATACACAAACGTTACCTACCTCATACACTAACGTTACCTAACTCATACACTACCTCATACATATAATGTGTACTATAAAATCATATGCAGATTTACCACTCTTTTACAAATGTCTATGGCGTAAACTTCATTTTATTTTATAGAAATACCTTTTAAACTTTTATACTACAATGCAAAATCTCAGGAAAGTGCAACATGTTTGTGGTTTAATTTATGCTGATGTTTTGAAAATGTTTACTGTTGAAGTGTTGGTGTCACTTCTCATACTTTAAGAATACTATGGAAATACTCAGTACAGTATTATGGTTTTATTCTTTCTATGCTATTGAAATACAGTGTAATTCCTGGACAAATGTAGAAATTGCAGTTTTCTAAATAAAGTGGTTACTTTCCTAAAAGTTGTTTCATTCATTGCTCCATTAGCTCAACATAATTTACAGTGTTATTTCCAAGACTAGGTGCAATACATAATACAGTATACTCAAATATTAATGTTGGGTTCGATTATCAAGTCAGACAGCTGTATGTTTTGTAGAACACCATGGTGCACTTTAACCAGCAGCAATGTTAACATCCACCCTGTAACAAACAGGCAGATTTTACATTGAACCATGAACACATGCTGTGTCTGTTTTCATCCATCCATCCATCCATCCAACTTCCTGTTGTGCTGAGGTGGGGTCGTGGGGCAGCAGCATCACGAGGTACAGAAAGAGCAGCGTACAGGAAAAGAATTTATCATTTACTGTTTGACCTCCTATTTAATTAAATTATAAAGAACACCATGGTGCACTTTAACCAGCAGCAATGTTAACATCCACCCTGTAACAAACAGGCAGATTTTACACTGAACCATGAACACATGCTGTGTCTGTTTTGATCCATCCATCCATCCAACTTCCTGTTGTGCTGAGGTGGGGTCGTGGGGCAGCAGCATCACGAGGTACGGAAAGAGCAGCGTACAGGAAAAGAATTAATCATTTACTGTTTGACCTCCTATTTAATTAAGTTATAAAGCTTCAATTCACTTTTTATTAGCCATAATAAAGCATTTTTAGTTAAATATTATGGCAGACTAACCATTGTTATTTCAGGTTAAATTAAAATCAGATTAACTGCTAACGCTTAGCAGATTACAAAATTGTCAGTACTGTACTGGACCTTGTGATGTACAGCATTTAGAAATATAAATGACCTTGTGCATTTACAAAAAAAGTATAATTGGACCAAAATGTAACCTTTCTAAAATTCTTTATTATGAAAACGTGTGTTTCAGGAAGGAAAAATATGCAAACAATTCTTTAATATGAAAACATTTGTTTCAGAAAGGAAAAATATGCAAACTTGTCATAACTTTAATTATGCTTGTTATTGTCTGCTCTGGAGGTATTCCATTAGAGCATATCTAACATCAATTTGTTGAACCTCCTGTTGCACAGCTGCAGGTGGAGGCTGTGCTGCTTCTACTGCAGGCGGTTCATCCAGTGTAGTATCATATGCCTCTCCATGAGTCTCACACAGATTATGAAGGGCACAGCAGGTCAGCACCATGGACTTCACAAGTTCAACATCGCAGTCATTTCGTTTCAGGAGGCAACGCCATCTTCCCTTCAACCTTCCAAAAGCATTTTCGACAACTACACGTGCTCTACTAAGTGTTTCGTTGAACGATTGCTGATCTGCTGTTAGCCTTCCCGTGTCAGAAAAAGGTTTTAAGAGCCAGTCTTGAAGGGGATAAGCTGCATCACCCAGGATGTAGTAGCCAGTATTTGCTGCACCGATAGCCCTGAGATGAGCTGGGAACAGGTTTCCTCGGCTGGCTAGCTCCCACAGCGTGGACAGTCTTAACACCCTGGCATCGTGCATGCTCCCGGGCAATCCAGCAAAAACATTCCAGAACTGCCCCTTTCCATCCACAACAGCTTGAAGTATAATTGAATGCCAACCTTTTCTATTAAAATAATCTGTGTGATAGTGCTGTGGTGCTATTATGGGAATGTGGCTGCCATCAATTGCACCGACACAAGCTGGCATCCCATACTTGCTCTCAATGAAAACAGACATTTCCCTGAAACTGTCAGCATCTGGTATACGGATCTGTTCTGGCACCAACAACAACTCGGAAGCTGCACAAAATTCCTGCAAACACCTGCACACGGTTGTGATGCCGACACCAAATATATGTCCAACACTACGATACTCAGATCCAGTAGCCAGCTTCCAGATTGCTATTGCTACTCGCTTCTTCAATGGCACACATTTGCGGTAGTTTGTGTTTTGTCGCTCCAGTGCTGGTCGTAGTTTGTTGCACAGGTATAAGAAAGTCACTTGTGACATCCTGAAGTTTTGCACCCATTGAGTGTGGTTGAAACCAGGAACAATAACATCCCACCACACAGATGATCTGTTGAATTCCCACACTGTAGGTGTTCTGCGAGTACGGTTGCTTAGCTCCTGAATCATCTGGAACACACAGAAACACAGAAACACAGAAACTGTATTACACTTGTCATGATTGGCATGTCAATATTTTATTTATATGCATTTATCGTATTAATGGCAAGCTGCAGCTGATAGACATAGATAATTATAATTTCGACATGTATGTGTATGTGTATATATATATATATATATATATATATATATATATATATATATATAATTGGAAATGTATGTGTAAATATATATATATATATTTTTTTTACACATATATATATATACATATATATATATACACAGTATATATATATATACATATGTTTACACACAAATATATACCTATATATATATAAATATATAGAGAGGTAAAAAGAGAGATGGATAGATAGATTAATATATCTAATAAATTATATAAAGCCCAATACCTGTGCAACCTGTACTTCAAATACACATACATCAGTACACTTGCTAAATAACAGCAAATTCAAGGCTGCACTTTTTAAAGGATTGTCAAACTTGGATCATATAGAGCTGTATTCCAAGTTTGATATGTTACAAATTGGTCTATCAACTATGGATGACGTTTCATTTGATAAGAACATTTAAGAATAAAATACATACTTCTGGATACAGATCTTTAGCTTACCATCACTCGTCGCCTCCTGTCTTCGTCTTCATACCGCGTTATGGCTTCCCACACCCGGCGGTAATTCTCCCTAGTCTTTTGCCTCCTCGTAGCCTGTCGCCTTCGGTCAGCGGCCTGCAGTCTTCGCGCAGCCTGCATTCTTCGGTCCGCAGCCGCAGCCTGCATTCTTCGGTTCGCAGCCTGCACTCTTCGGTCCGCAGCCGCAGACTGCAGTCTTCGGTTCGCAGCCTGCACTCTTCGGTCCGCAGCCGCAGACTGCAGTCTTCGGTTCACAGCCTGCAGCATTCTGCCCACAGCCTGCAGCCTTAGGAGCGCTGCACGAAGCTTCTTCAGCCTGCTACGTGAACGGGCTATGGTCTCATCTGCTCGACGTTTCACAAACAACCACACACAGAGAATAATGTTAAGTACAACAACAACGTCCTCCATTTTGTTTGTGTCTCTCGTCGGTTTTCTACTTCTACTATTAATTTAGCAGTAGCCATTGAACACCTAAGGGATATTACCGCCAACATGTGGTGAGACGAGGTACAGCAGGTTGTTCTTCTTCTAACGTTTAGTGGTGGATAGTAAATACCTTGAGGGAACACTACCGCCACCATGAGGTAAAACGCTTAAAACGAGTAGAAATGTGGACCCCGCCCACAGAAAGGGTACAGAAAAGCGGTGGAAACACAACTTGTATGTGACCCGACCCGAACTGAGCCGATCTGAGCCGACCCAACCCGAGCCGAGCCCAGCGGTGGAAAAGAGGCATAAGTCACTAATTTTGAAGGCGGGTTTGTCAGCAGCACATCACTGAAGTATTTTCTGTAGAAATGTTCAGGAATAATAGACACTGCAGATCCTGTGTCCACCACTAGTGTCACATGGCAGGAAATTGACTTTGTATTTATGGTCACAGCACATTTAATCTTGTCATCTGTTTGTTCATTTTGTAGCATTCTCACTGTATTCATTTCAAGAACAACAACTTCTCCTACCTTAGCTGTAGGTTTATTGGATTTGCACACACGAGCAAAATGACCTGTCTTATTGCAGCTTTTGCAACTCACTGTACGTGCTGGACAGTCTGGAGAATCAGCAAGATGTGTTGATGAGCCACATCTAAAACAACTTCTGTTCGGTTTCTGTGTCGCCGCAGGATCAGTAGAATTATAACTCCTCATTTTAGGTCTGAATTGTTGCTTTGGCTTTACTTTCACCACTTGTACAGCTGCTTGTGACTCAGACATGACGCTCTGTGCATGTGAGTCAGACATGAGGCTTTGCGCGTGCACAATTGCAGCTTCCACTTGACACGCCATTTTTATTGCTGCATCCAGTGTGAGGTTTCCATCTGTCTGCAGTAACAGCTTCTCACGTATTCTTGGTGAACTTGCATGCTCTATGAGTTGATCTCTTATCATTTCATCTGCGTTTCTAGCAAAGTCGCACGTGGCAGCCAGCTCGCGCAGCGCGCCCACGTATTCAGCAACAGTCTCATGCGGTCTCTGCGTTCTTTGCCTAAACTTATGCCGCTCCACCACAACGTTTATTGCTGGGGTAAAATGCGCTCGCAGTGCAGCCACAGCTGAATCATAAGTGGTACCTGTGTTTGTAAGTGTATAAAATACACGTTGTCCTTCCGTGCCCAGGCAGTGTAGGAGTAGTGCACGTGTTCTCGTGTCGGGCCAGTCGTCCCCTTCTGCGTGAATAGCAAGCAGGTAGTTTTCAAACATCCTCATCCACATGTCGAACGGAATTGCAGGTTGTCCGGCGGATGGTAGAAACAATGCAGGAAGAGGCACAACATTCGCCATTCTCGTCGCCAATTTGTGGTGTACCGATATCACGAGGTAATAATGCAGCAGGACGCAGGCATGAACTTCACAGAACCATGCTTTACTTCAACTCTTCTTTTAAGCAATTCTATGCACTAGGTTACAGCGCCCTCTAGCGGTGTAATGCAGACTGAATACACAACACCGTGTTTCCATCAAGGTTTCTAGGTGCGCATTTTGAAGTATCGCAGCAGAAAAGCTTAATGGAAACGGCAAAATGCGAGGTTACTTCCTCAACTTCGCCAAAAAGTAGATACGCTCGCTTGAGGTGGTTTTTGGGATCTTCGAAACCGAGCAGATGCGCAAAACGACAGATGGAAACACATTTGCCGACTCGTGCTGCCGAAGCGAACATTCACGTCACGTGACTGATCAGCTGTTTCCGCTCCGGACAACATGTAACATCGCTAAAACTAGTTGGCATGACAGAATAAATACAACTTGCCCGATAGCAACACGTACCTGAAATATTCTCTCCATTTTGACGAGATGTGTGGCCGGGTTCTGTTTTCAACCGCTACTTCCTGTTTACTGTAGACATGCGCAGTGCTGACGTCTGACGTAATGACGCTGACGTCTGACGTAATGACGCTGTGCGTGGCTTGGTAGATGCGCTTCAAGCCAGCAGATGGAAACACTTCTGCTTCGCATTAATTTGTATTTACATATTTGCGAGATTTCAAAAATTAGCTCAAAAATCGAAATGAAAATGGATGGAAACACAGCTATAGAGAGCGAGAGAGAGAGAGAGTGCGAGATAGAAGATACACAGAGAGAGAGACACAGAGATAGAAAGAGATTTTTCACGAAACTTTATTTACACAATAATAAAATTAACACAACAGTGTCAAAAATATGATCAGGACATCAGCAAGCTTAAAATAAAATTAAATATTTACATGAATTGTTTTTTTTTCTCCATTTATAGATGGCCTCCCTTCTCACCTTATAGCCATCCTCTCACTCCAATATGTATTTTTTTATAGAGAGAAAGAAAAGAGAAAGTAAGACAACAAAACAACAATTATCCACAAAAAGAGCACAAGGCAAACACACCCAACCTCCGTCCGCAATCCTGCAAAGCACATGACAGAACACAGCAACGAAACATACATGCATAAAGACTAATAATATTCATGACCTTGCAGTAGATTTCTATAAATACACATACCCATACCTACAAATATATATACAGTATACATACATATACATTTATATTCATTCATATACCCATCTACATATTCTCATATTCATTCAACCTTTATTTATACAGGCTAGCCTCGTTGAGTCACGGGGACTCATTTACAAGAGGGACCTGTCTCACTCACACCAAACAACCATCCACTCTCACTCACACCTAGGGTCAATTTAGAGTCACCAATCAGCCTAACATGCATGTTTTTTGGTCTGTGGGAGGAAACCGGAGTACCCGGAGGAAACCCACGCATGCACGGGGAGAACATGCAAACTCCACCCAGAAAGGCCCCCGGACCGGGATTTGAACCGGCAACCTTCTCGCTGAGAGGCAGCAGCTCTACCAGTTGTGCCACCGTGCTGCCATATATATATACATCCCTGCATCCATTTGTGTGTGGTTGTGAGCATGCATAAGTGAATAAGGTTCCTCCAATAGAACATTTAGTAGCGACTGTGAAGCATCAGAGATCCGTCCCCCCAAAGCCCGAGGCAGACGAAGGAGCGATCAAAGCCCAAGACCCCAGGAAGGACCCCGAGCCCAGAGTCCCCAGGGCCACCCGAACAGGACGAGCCACTCGCCCACTCCCCAGATCCGACCAAGGGGAAGAACCGGACGAACCCCACCAGCGACCACACACAATGACCCCCCGGGGTCAACCGCGACAAATACACAGGCCCCCGCCGGAGCCCGCTGCACCGACGTAGCCCCAGGGCCGGTCACCGAGGCCCGGGCACCGGGGACGCCCATCCCTCAGGTCCCAGACCCGACAGGACCAGAGGACCCGAGCCCCACCAGGCAGCCACCAGGCCGAGCCGACAAACGCCCAAGCGCCCAGCCCCAGATAGTGAGGGCCCCAAGCACGCCCGCAGGCAGAGGAACACCCACCAGGGGGCCACGTGGCAGGAGCGCGACACTAAGTAGCCTCAGATGTATCAGAGAGGGGGCAGTCCAAGTCCCAGCCTGACACTTAAACATTCATACACAGACACACTCATTCAGACCCACCCTCATCCTCACCCTCACTCACAGAAAGACAAACAATAACGACACGTTCCATTCATAATCCCGATGCACACTCTATACCCCCTAGGTCCAAGACATGTACCTGCCCCTACATGGGGCA
>JBBPBX010040663.1:0-29256 GCA_038048925.1 Garcialebias charrua
TTTCACAAAGACTCAGAGCACACAAATAACTCAGCGCACACTACTACCAACATTGCCATGGATGTTGACAGCAAACCAATTGCTGACACAAAACAACATCCTGAAGGTCATGATGCTGACAGCCAACAAGATGCTGACAGTAAACAAGATTACACAGACAGAGTCACACGTGAACAGAAACGTGGGCCAAGACCTGTGAGGTTTCTGTGTAACTTTATACAAAGGGGGGTGGCTAAGAAAGCTTACCTACCTATCACACTGGAAAGTGTCCTTGAGCGTGAAGCCCTCCTGGACGGTAGTGCTGATATAACCATTATGTCGGCCAAGCTGTTCAAGGAGCTGAGGACCGCCGCTAACGGTGTTGACAGGCAAATACCCTTTGAGAAATGTGCTATTGAGCTACAGGGTCTCGCAGAGACGAGAACAACCCTAACAGCTATGGCTATGGTTCACATGCAGATTGGCGAAATGACACTACGCCACCCGGTGTACGTGTCTAAACTTGACTCATTCCCATTTTTGGTTGGCCAAGATTTTATAAACCGCTTCAACGCGATTATAGATTATGGTCGACGGAAAATGTGGAGCACAGTGAGAAAACCCCTGCCAATAAAAGTGCTTCCTAGTTGCGATACAGACTGCCTAACCGCAGGTACCGCAAAGGACACACGGGACACCTCATCCGAGGACGAGAGCCCGGTAAGTGAACCTTCAACTACAGGTGAGACAGAAGAGACCCAAAAGTTGGACCAAACTCTGGCCCAACAAGAGAACCTCCTCTGTGAGCTGACACATTCAGCACTCCCTGACCACTGCCTACCACAGGTAGTGAAAGGTGTTGAGATCCAAGGATCCCACACCGAAGACGCTGTACTGTCCTCTGGGACAGGTAATTCGGCAATCAACCAAGCTTTCGATGAAACCTTGGTTCAAGGGCATCTGAGTCCAGAAAATGACAGTCATCCAAACGCTGACAGTCACTTGGACATCATTGTTGCAGATTACGAGGACCCCTCATCAGACAAGAAGGGGGCAAACTCACATTACCTACCACAGGTAGAGAAAGGTGTGGAGATCCAAGGACCCCACACCGAGGTTGCTGTACTGTCCTCTGGGACAGGTAATTCGGCTATCAGCCAAGCTTTTGATGAAACCTTGGTTCAGGAACATTTGTGTCTAGAACTACTCAGAAATGAGATAGTTTTTACAGACTCAAAGAGCCTCTCTTCAGTCGAGAGGTGGGAAGACGCACACAACGACAGTGACCCGTCGCAGTCTGTACAATCAGACACACCAGCGATTGCGCCGACAGTTGTGACACACCTGAATTACGCGGAAAGAGGTAAACGTAAGAAGATACGTTGGCCAAAACCTAAACGATTCCTGTGTACCGTCTTCTCTCAGCTGCGCAAACAGCTTAAACTAAACGGTGGCATCCTAACTTGTGCCCATGGACGGACGTCCTCACCTGTGTTCGTGGTCCCCCATGACCAAAGGGGGGTGATGTTAGGCCATGCCAAAGACAAAGATTTGAATGTACACCTCAGAAACACTTTTGCTTTCGGATTGACTGTGGTCCACGCTTTATCCATGCATCCATCCATCCATCTGTAGTAATATAGGACGGGGTCAGTTTACTGACTTACCTATATTTTAGATGTATAAATTGGCAGGGTTTAGACTGACACAAAAATACATCATTAATTAAACGGGTTCTCTCTTTTTCAGCTTAATACCAATAATTCTATACCTTGACCAGATGTAATTCACAGGAAACGTTAAACTTATGTTGGAACAGCAGGACTGGTCCATTTATTTAACATAATCAATAAATTACATCACACATTATGTACATGATTGGTTGATCATTTTTCCTATAATTAACTTCAGCATAGATGAAACATAGGAACAACAGAACAGCAAAAGTATGATATTTTACTCATTTCTGCAGGTACATTAACTTAGTTTCTGGCTTAGGAAGATAAAAGTTTAGGAGGAAGGAAATGGAGGAAGAAAAGTTAAGGGTCAGGGAGTTATCTTGATGTGTTTAACCAGAAACATGGCAGCTCTCCGGCTGAACTCGGCTACACGTTGGTACCCTTGGCAAAGCATTTGACGACTTTTACCTCGTGAAGATGGTCAGTCTCCCTCGGTCCAGTTTGGTCAGTTCGTTTACCGTTCTCAGCGTCTCCAGACGTGCGCCTTGACTCGAACCGAAAGTAACGGCAGCTCCTGGTGTTGTTTTCAAGATAAGACGTTCCTTAAAGGAATGTCAATAAAAGAGAGCTTTTTCAGCTGTTGAAGATGACTTATAACTTGGCAAGTTATAAGCCTTTAACTGAATGACGTGGTCATTAGCGTGTTGACCAGACGATCATCAGTTCTTTGGGGAACCTCATCATGGCATTGAGGTCCTCAGCAAACTTCGTCAGTTCCAGCAAAAGCTTAGAACTTTAAGGAAGGATCTGTGATCAGTGACTTGTTGTTCTTCTCTGATTGGTCCAAACAAACCAGTGGATGAAGGTCACTCGGATAGGAGAAGATCAGTTTTTAGAACAGAGAAGAAGTTGTTTAGAATGAAGACAGAGAAACAGATTAGACTGGAGCCAGCTTCATAAAACAACTGATTAAAACTGTGTTCTAACTTCTAACAAAACTGATCGAGTTCAGTCTGACATATTAATTCACTTTCAACGTTTGATTCATCATATGAAGAAGTGATCATTATTTTGAAATAACATTGGATTTCCAACTTGAATTAAACAGTTTGAATTAAACAGTCTTTGACTTAACAAACATTGAATTCAATAATGCTTATACAAGTAACACAAGGTTATTCATTAACACAAAAATAGAGGAATAAGAGAGTCTCTTATGACTTATTGTGTTTTGATTCAAAATAATGTAATAAAATAGTGTTAATGTCCTTTTTCTGAGAGTATCAGTGAAAAGGTGTCACTGGGACAGTTCAAGTATCAGAACGGGCATGGTCATGCCCACTACACATCCATCAAACAAACATCCATCTATCTATCCATCCATCAAACATCCATCCATCCATCCATCAAACATCCAGCCTTGCTGAACCCACACGGATGGATTCTTTACTGACTGAGGTCCACGCTTTATCCATCCATCCATTAAACATCCACACATCCATCCATACATCCATCCATCCATCCATGCATCCATCAATCAAACATCATCCATCCATCATCAAACATCCTGCCTTCCTGAACCCAGACATATGGATTCTTTACTGACTGAGGTCCACGCTTTATCCATCCATCTATCCATCAAACATACATCCAGCCATCCATCAAACATCCATCCATCAAACATCCATCCATCATCCATCCATCAAACATCCACACATCCATCCATCTATCCATTCATCAAACATCCTGCCTTCCTGAACCAGACAGATGGATTCTTTACTGACTGAGGTCCACGCTTTATCCATCTATCCATGCATCCATCCATCCATCAAACATCCACACATCCATCCATCCATGCATCCATCCATAAAACATCATCCATCCATCCATCAAACATCCTGCCTTCCTGAAAACAGACATATGGATTCTTTACTGACTGAGGTTTACGCTTTACAAGATACAAGATACAAGATACAAGAAGGTTTATTAACATTGCATCAATTTTCACCAATACAACGTAAGTATGTAGTTACAGTCATCCAGGAGAGAGAATGAGTGCAAAAAGCTGCAGCTCAACAAAGCACATGACATGTTTATCAACACATGATATGTTTATCAACACATGATATACTTATAGCGCGGCCGCTCCCATCTGTCCCCAGATGAAGGTCAAAAGCAGGAAAACAGGCAAAGACACGGGGTTTTACAGCATTGATATTAAAAAAGATGAATCACATTTTGTCTTCAAGACACCGCGTGATCCAGTAAAAACCATATCAAAAAGCACATTTAGTTACAATAACAAATGGAGAGACGGCAGGCAAGGAGATAGAGTCTGTGAGAAATTTCAGACAAACACAGAGTTCAGCAGATGTGCAGCTGGGCGTTATCTGAGGCTTCACAGAAATCTCTGGGGGGGGGGGGGCAGCAGGTCTCTTCAGTTCCACACTCCCAGGAGAATGGCTTCCGACTGCCTTCTTTTCAAGGACATGTACAGAAGCCAGATAATATTCTTGTTTGTTATCCAATAGACCACAGTGTTCTTTTCCACTGCCGTCATCAAGTCTGCGGTGCTGTTTCATGGCCGAAAAAAATCCAAATATGTGGTTCCGCTCCACTCCGCTCTATGAACCCCCATCTGTCCCTTGATTGATCCGGGGTGGCTGTAAACAAGTCCCAAAACGCACAGCAGGTCCGCGGTGCTCAACCACCGCTCCAAGCGAGCGATTGAGCTCATACAACAGCTGGGATGAGGAGCTCACGGCCCGGTTCAGAGAATTTTGCTGATCAGGTAGTGCCGACAGCGCGCTGATAGCTGCCGAAGCCTCCCTCAGTTTCCAGTAACAAACAACTCCGCTTACGCCAAAAAACAGAGCAGTTGCTACCAATAATCCAATAATCCACAAATCCTCCACGTCTTCGACACTTAAGACGGTCAGACACATGGGCTGCCACTGACCCCACGAGTCCAGCACGTATCCAGCCGCGTGTGTGTCGGAGGGACAGACAGCTTCTCCTGGCACGGTCCGCTTCGTGGAAAAAATCTTATCCATTGAAGAAACAGCCCAATTTATTAATTCCATATTGGTTCGAGTGAGCGCTGAAGGGTCGCAGACGAGACGAAAAGCAAGCAGGGAGTAGGAAAAACTTAGGGAGGGAAGAGCAGAAAGATATGCGACCTGCCTTGCCGAGTGCTGGAATAAAAAATCCATTATCCATCCATCCATACATCCATCCATCCATCAAACATCCACACATCCATCCATCTATCCATCCATCAAACATCCTGCCTTCCTGAACCAGACAGATGGATTCTTTACTGACTGAGGTCCACGCTTTATCCATCCATCCACCCATCCATCCATCAAACATCCATCCATCAAACATCCATCTATCCATCATCAAACATCCATCCATCCATCTATCAAACACCCTGCCTGGTTTAACCTTGGCAGATGGATTCTTTACTGACTGAGGTCCATGCTTTATCTATCCATCCATGCATCCATCCATCCATCAAACATCCATCCATCAAACATCCATCCATCCATCATCCATCAAACATCCTGCCTTCCTGAACCCAGACATATGGATTCTTTACTGACTTAGGTCCACGCTTTATCCATCCATCCATCTATCAAACATCCTCCATCCATCAAAGATCCATCTATCAAACATCCATTCATCCATCCATCATACATCCATCCATCTATCCATCAAACATCCTGCCTTCCTGAACCCAGACAGATGGATTCTTTACTGACTGTGGTCCACGTTTTATCCATGCATCCATCCATCCATCCATCAAACATGCACACATCCATCCATCCATGTATCCATCCATGCATCCATCTATCAAACATCATCCATCCATCCATCAAACATCCGGCCTTCATGAAAACAGACAGATGGATTCTTTACTGACTGAGGTCCAGGCTTTATCCATCCATCCATGCATCTATCCATCCATCAAACATCCATCCATCCATCCATTCATCCATCCATCAAACAAACATCCATCCATCTATCCATCAAACATCCTACCTTCCTGAACCCAGACAGATGGATTCTTTACTGACTGTGGTCCACGCTTTATCCATACATCCATCCATCCATCAAACATCCATCCATCCATCAAACATCCATCCATCCATCCATCAAACATCCAGCCTTGCTGAACCCACACGGATGGATTCTTTACTGACTGAGGTCCACGCTTTATCCATCCATCCATTAAACATCCACACATCCATCCATACATCCATCCATCCATCCATGCATCCATCCATCAAACATCATCCATCCATCATCAAACATCCTGCCTTCCTGAACCCAGACATATGGATTCTTTACTGACTGAGGTCCACGCTTTATCCATCCATCTATCCATCAAACATACATCCAGCCATCCATCAAACATCCATCCATCAAACATCCATCCATCATCCATCCATCAAACATCCACACATCCATCCATCTATCCATTCATCAAACATCCTGCCTTCCTGAACCAGACAGATGGATTCTTTACTGACTGAGGTCCACGCTTTATCCATCTATCCATGCATCCATCCATCCATCAAACATCCACACATCCATCCATCCATGCATCCATCCATCAAACATCATCCATCCATCCATCAAACATCCTGCCTTCCTGAAAACAGACATATGGATTCTTTACTGACTGAGGTCCACGCTTTATCCATCCATCCATACATCCATCCATCCATCAAACATCCACACATCCATCCATCTATCCATCCATCAAACATCCTGCCTTCCTGAACCAGACAGATGGATTCTTTACTGACTGAGGTCCACGCTTTATCCATCCATCCACCCATCCATCCATCAAACATCCATCCATCAAACATCCATCTATCCATCATCAAACATCCATCCATCCATCTATCAAACACCCTGCCTGGTTTAACCTTGGCAGATGGATTCTTTACTGACTGAGGTCCATGCTTTATCTATCCATCCATGCATCCATCCATCCATCAAACATCCATCCATCAAACATCCATCCATCCATCATCCATCAAACATCCTGCCTTCCTGAACCCAGACATATGGATTATTTACTGACTTAGGTCCACGCTTTATCCATCCATCCATCTATCAAACATCCATCCATCCATCAAAGATCCATCTATCAAACATCCATTCATCCATCCATCATACATCCATCCATCTATCCATAAAACATCCTGCCTTCCTGAACCCAGACAGATGGATTCTTTACTGACTGTGGTCCACGCTTTATCCATGCATCCATCCATCCATCCATCAAACATGCACACATCCATCCATCCATGTATCCATCCATGCATCCATCTATCAAACATCATCCATCCATCCATCAAACATCCTGCCTTCATGAAAACAGACAGATGGATTCTTTACTGACTGAGGTCCACGCTTTATCCATCCATCCATGCATCTATCCATCCATCAAACATCCACACATCCATCCATCCATCAAACATCCTGCCTTCCTGAACCAGACAGATGGATTCTTTACTGACTGAGGTCCATGCTTTTCATCCATCCATACATCCATACATCAACCATCCATCCATCAAACATCCATCCATCCCATGACGTAATCTCTTTCAGGGAAGACCCTGACTTTTTCTACATGAAAAGGCCAGACCACATTCTGCAGCAATCACAACATTATTGTCATTTGCACTGCATGTGGTACATGTGATGAAACGAGATTATGTACACATGGTCCCAGTTACATCCAACAACAAAATGTAAGAGAAAAACAGTAATGACATCTAGGATATAACTAAAAAAAACATCAACTAGAAATACACTAATCACTAATGTAATAGAAAAACATCATTACAAACAGCAGCAGGAACATGAGTCTGTATGAACAGATGGTCACAAATGAACACAGCAACAAGAAAACAGATCAGCATCAGCATGATGTGATATTTTGCAGTGATTATTCTTATTATTTAATTATTCATGAGTCTAACAGCCTCAGGGTAGAAGCTGTTCCTCTGTCTAGTGGTTCTACATTTGATGCTCCTTAACCTCTGTCCTGAGGGGAGTGGGGCAAAGAGTGTGTGTGCTGGGTTAGTGGGGTCCTTCCCCTTTACTGACTGAGGTCCACACTTTATCCATCCATCCATCAAACATCCATCCATCCATCAAACATCCTGCTTTCCTGAACCCAGACATATGGATTCTTTACTGACTGAGGTCCACGCTTTATCCATCCATCCATCAAACATCCATCCATCATCCATCCATCAAACATCCATCTATCCATCCATCCATCCATCAAACATCCTGCCTTCCTGAACCCAGACAGATGGATTCTTTACTGACTGAGGTCCATGCTTTATCCATCCATCCATCCATCAAACATCCATCCATCCATCAAACATCCTGCCTTGCTGAACCCAGACAGATGGATTCTTTGACTGAGGTCCACGCTTTATCCATCCATCCATGCATCCATCCATCCATCAAACATCCACACATCCATCCATCAAACATCATCGATCCATCCATCCATCAAACATCCTGCCTTCCTGAACCCAAACAGATGGATTCTTTACTGACTGAGGTCCATGCTTTATCCATCCATCCATGTATCCATCCATCCATCAAACATCCATCCATCAAACATCCATCCATCCATCATCCATCAAACATCCTGCCTTCCTGAACCCAGACATATGGATTCTTTACTGACTGAGGTCCACGCTTTATCCATCCATCCATCTATCAAACATCCATCCATCCATCCATCAAACATCCATCCATCAAACATCCATCCATCATCCATCCATCAAACATCCATCCATCTATCCATCAAACATCCTGCCTTCCTTTTTTTTTTTTTATATATATATTTATTGAGTTTTCAGTATACAATATACATAAATCATACTATACATATTTAACAAATTACTGTATAAGTAAGAAAGAAAGAGAAACGAAAAGAAAATGACAAAATAAAAACATACAAAAACTAAAAATAAATAGAATTAATTAAAAACAAGTCAGGGTAAATAGCTAAATAACTGGTTACACTGCACTGGTTACCATTTACACTTTAAAATAGTACTACCTATCTATAAAGGCACAGGTGGCAAATTAAGAGGCTGTGTGGACATTAGGATCAGTCTCAGACTGGGAAAGGTGGTCCAAGAACGGCTGCCAGATATTACAAAACTTAGTAGTGGCACCCACAACATCGTACCGTAGTTTCTCCAAATGAAGAATCTCAATAAAATCACTTAACCACATTTTAAACTGAGGAGCCTTGTCAGTTTTCCACAGTCTCAATATGACTTTCTTAGCCGTTACCATTCCATACATCACAGTCGTTTGCACAGAAATACTGTGGTTCCTAAGTGAGGGAGAATATCCAAACAATGGCCCTCATGCACGAAAATGTTCGTATTTTTATCCTAAATTTCTCCTACTTTTGTTCGTACGAAGCGTTCGTACGAACATGCCACGTCAGATCCAACAAAGTCTTCTATCATGAGGAAACGTGTGTAAATGCAGTGCGTATATTTAATGAATCCCACCTGTCCTAAACAGCTGCGCGTGCACGCGTGAAGGTTATTTACATAATTCCCACCCCTCAAAACACCATATAAGGCCACAGCTTCCTGCTGTCAGACAGCAGGAAGTGTCCATTCATTCAAACTCATGAAGTAAAAGGAGGAACTTCACGCATTCGGAGATCTGCTCTCAGTCGCGCTGTGGCTACCCCCCCCCCCCCCGCAGGTGTCGGATGGTCAAATATTTTTAATGTTAGTGTAAACAACTGTGTAGTTTCACTTATTCAGAAGAGCCGTGGCGCACCGCTGCCCCCCCCCCCCGCAAGTGTCGGATGTGTTTTTCAACAGAAGCATTTTAAAATGTCTCGAAACTACAGTTAACATCATATTAATATTGTAGTGCATATGTTTTGTCTCCCGTGGGTCGTACAGTATCAGAAATCAAGAATAAATGGTTTGATCTGAAAATGGCTTCAAACAAACATCTCGCCGCAGCACGGACAGGAGGTGGTCAGGAGGTGGTCAATCCTTGACCACCTCCTGTCATGTTGGCACGCGTCTTGCTGCGCAAGGAGGTGGTCAAGACGCGTGCCAACATGACAGGAGGTGGTCAAGGATTGACCACCTCCTGTCATGTTGGCACGCGTCTTGCTGCGCAAGGAGGTGGTCAAGACGCGTGCCAACATGACAGGAGGTGGTCAGGAGATGGATGGACAATAAATGCCACGCTGCAAGATGCGTGCCAACATGTTTTGCAGCACAAATGATGCGCGCACCTCCTGCTCATCGCGCACCTCCTGGTCAGGGCGCAACCACATTCTGCAGGTTATATTTCGAATCAGATATAATAATCAATTGCTCCGATGGTGTTTGGCACAAGATCAGTCTTAATTCGTACTTGTTCTGCGGCGGTGTGGGGATTTTATGTACCTGGGTGTTAATATGAGGAGCGGCTTTGATGACCAAGGGGAGCGCACGGCCTGCGCGACACACCAGACAAATTAAACTTAAAATTATAATTCTAATTCAAACAGAATAACCTATTGTCAAGAATAATTATGGTGCGTGATTTTTTTAAACCCAAAATATTTTCTAAATAACGAAATATGAAGTTATTCGTGCAGAAGATCCGTCTGGATGACAGCTGACTGACGCTCCTAAATTATACGACAGGTCCGGACCACTCGTAAATTTTGTTCGTATCTGAAGAAAATCGTAGGATACGAAAACATTGTTGAATGCCACAAATGATCCTAAATCACTCGTACGCACAGTGTAAGAACAAATCTGTGCGTACGAATGGTTCGTGCATGAGGGCCAATGCAATTTGAGGATCTGGCAACATCGTACTCTTATACACTTTAGAGAAGAAGTTGAAAATGTCGCACCAATATTGAGACAGTCTGGGGCAAAACCAAAACATGTGTGACAGTGAGCCATCAGCGGACTTACATTTATCACATTTTGGAGATATTGAGGGGAATATTCTGTGCAATTTCATTTTAGAATAGTGGAGTCTATGAAACACCTTGAACTGAATTAACTGGTGCCTTACATTGATAGAACATGACCGAATCCTTCCAAGACCCTCCTCCCAGACCTCACTCCCAATCTGCAGACCCAGCTCCTCCTCCCATGCAGCTCTCAAGAAGTTTGTGGCAAAATTAATTTGTTCTGCAAAGGTATTGACAAAGCTTGAAATTATTTTTTTGGATTCTGGAGAGCCCAACAGTATTTTACATATCTGATTTTCTTCCGGTAGAGATACAAAATTCGGAATGTTAATGCGAACATAATTTCTAATTTGCAAATATCTGAAAAAATCTTCATCCGGAAGAGAAAAACAGTCCTTCAACATTGCAAATGAAGCAAACTTTTTGTTAATATACAAACTTTTAAGTGTGATTATGCCTTTTAGTCTCCAATTTTTAAATGATGTGTCTGATAATGATGGGGGAAAAGCATGGTTACGGTATATTGGGGCGTGAACTGAGGTCTCAGGTAGGCTACAACATACCTTAATTTGTTTCCATATTTTTAGACAGTTTAAAACAATCCAATTATTTATTCCTCTATTTATAGGAGATATCGGTGCTGAGAAAAGGAGTGCTGGAAGAGAACTGTTTATGACACTACTTCTTTCAATAGCCACCCAGGGGGGAGAATTTGTAGACAGTTCTTGAGCATCACCTTCCTGCCAGTACACCAAGGCTCTTGCATTCGCTGCCCAATAATAGTGCTGCAAGCAGGGTAGTCCTAACCCCCCCATCTCTCTTGATTTATGTAGGTGAGTTTTTGATATTCTATGGGCTTTAAAGCCCCAGACAAAAGGCAAAATTATTGAGTCCAAGGATTTAAAAAAAGCCTTTGTTAAAAAAATAGGCAGGCCTTGAAAAAGATATAGAAATTTAGGCAAGGACACCATTTTAATGGCATTTATGCGACCCATCATAGAGAGTGGGAGTGTTCTCCATTTATCAACGTCTTTCTTAAGATTATCCACTTTTTCTAAAAAGTTCAATTTAAAAATTTGTTTGGGGTCTCTAGGCAAAATAACTCCAAGATATTTCAGTTTGTCAGTTATTTTAAATAAAAGGTTATCTAGGAATTCAGAGGTAAGGCTTGTACCTAATGACATGAATTCACTCTTCTGCCAATTAATAGTATAGCCTGAGATCTCACCAAAAGACTGAATAAGGTCTAAGAGAATTGGCACTGACTGCTCCGGATGTGATACAAAAATAACTACGTCGTCAGCATACAATGAGAGATGATGGTCAATGTTCCCCAAATGAATTGGTTTGATTAGTGGGTGTTTTCTAATACTCATGGCGGGAGACTCCATAGCAACCACAAAAAGCAGAGGACTAAGAACCTGGTGAGTTCCCCGGTGTAGGAGAAAAGGCTCTGACTTGTCCTGATTTGTGAGAACAGAGGCAGATGGTTGAGCATACATTGTTTTAATCCAAGACACAAATTTACTGCCAAACCCAAATTCCTCAAGTACAGTCAGGATATAAGGCCACTCCAATTGGTCAAATGCCTTTTCAGCATCCAGGCAGAGAACAGCTCCTTTAAACTTAGTGTCATATTTATGGTACATAATATTCATTAACCGTCTAATATTAAAAAATGAAAACCTTTTAGGGACAAAGCCCGTTTGGTCAGGGTGAACAATAGAAGATATATGTTTATTTAATCTATTAGCTAATACCTTGGCGAATATTTTAATATCAGAATTCAATAATGAGATAGGACGATACGATGAAAGCTCTGTCTCCTCCCTGCCTTCTTTATGTAGTAGTGTTATATTAGCTTCATACATAGTAGGGGGAAATTTCCCTGAATCAAGAGAATGAACGAACATCCTCTGGAGGAGGGGAGCAATCTTCTGGGCATATGCTTTGTAAAACTCTGTTCCAAAACCATCTGGTCCTGGGGCTTTGGCATTGGGAAATGATTTTATTACATCAAGGATCTCTTCCACAGTGATGTCTGCGTTGAGAGTTTCTTGTGCAGCTTCACTCATCTTCGGGAGATTTAAATCTTTGAGCCAGTTTGAAATATTCCCTTTTGCTTTAGACATGTATAGTTGCTCATAATATTCTTTAAAGGAATCATTTATGTTTCTTGGTTCAATTATGATCTTTCCTGCCTTAGACTTAATTTTATGTATTGCCCTATTGGCCTGTAAACCCCGCAGCTGACGAGCCAATAATTTTTGGGGCTTATCACTCAACTCAAAGTGCCTCTGCTTGACTTTAAACAATTGATCAAGCACCTGCCTGGACAAAATATTGTTGTATTCATATTTTAATACAAGAATGTTTTGTAAGGTTAAGGGGTTGGAAGAGGTTCTGTAGTTATGTTCTAAGCGTTCTAATTCAGACTCGATTTCTGAGAGGCGTTTCCGCCTTTTGTTTTTCAGGGACTTTTCAAAAGAAATAATATGGCCTCTGATCACAACTTTAAAAGTTTCCCATAAAGTAGAATCTGTAACATCTTTTGTGTCGTTAGTGTCTATAAATTCAGAAATTTTGTTATCTATAAATTTACAGAATGTCTCCTCCGAAAGCAAGGATTGGTGAAAGCGCCAGAAATATTCTTGTTTTTTAAGGGTAAGGTCAAGAGTCACTGAAACTGGAGAGTGGTCTGAGATTAAAAGCGTATGATATTTGGAAGATATTACATTAGATATTAATTTAGAATCAAGTAAAAAATAATCTATTCTTGAATAGGATTTATGCATATTTGAAAAAAAAGAATAATCCCTCTCCACCGGATGTTGCAATCTCCAAATATCAACCAGATTTGTTGAGGTCATGAGGGTGTTCAAAACCGCAGAGGAGGCGGTTTTGTTCGGGCTGATCTGTCCAAAAAGGTATCAGGCACACAGTTGAAGTCCCCGCCCAAAATTAAATGTGTATTAGCTAGGTCAGGAACTAAATTAAATACTTTTCTAAAAAAACCTGGATCATCATAATTAGGACCATATACATTAAGAAACGTGACATGAGAGGAAAATAAATAGCCTGTTACCAATATAAATCTACCATCCTGCCTTCCTTAACCCAGACAGATGGATACTTTACTGACTGAGGTCCACGCTTTATCCATCCATCTATCCATCAAACATCCATCCAACAAACATCCATCTATCCATCCATCAAACATCCATCCAACTATCCATCAAACATCCTGCCTTCCTGAACCCAGACAGATGGATTCTTTACTGACTGAGGTCCACGCTTTATCCATCCATCTATCCATCAAACATCCATCCATCAAACATCCATCCATCCATCCATCCATCAAACATCCATCTATCCATCCATCAAACATCCTGCCTTACTGAACCCAGACAGATGGATTCTTTACTGACTGAGGTCCACGCTTTATCCATCCATCCATCAAACATCCACACATCCATCCATCCATCCATGCATCCATCCATCAAACATCCATCCATCCATCAAACATCCTGCCTTCCTGAACCCAGACAGATGGATTCTTTACTGACTGAGGTCCACGCTTTATCCATCCATCTATCCATCAAACATCCATCCATCAAACATCCATCCATCCATCCATCAAACATCCATCTATCCATCCATCAAACATCCTGCCTTACTGAACCCAGACAGATGGATTCTTTACTGACTGAGGTCCACGCTTTATCCATCCACCCATCAAACAACCACACATACATCCATGCATCCATCCATCAAACATCATCCATCCATCATCAAACATCCTTCCTTCCTGAACCCAGACATATTGATTCTTTACTGACTGAGGTCCACGCTTTATCCATCCATCCATCCATCAAACATACATCCATCCATCCATCAAACATCCATCCATCAAACATCCATCCATCTATCCATCTATCCATCAAACATCCTGCCTTCCTGAACCCAGACAGATGGATTCTTTACTGACTGAGGTCCATGCTTTATCCATCCATCCATCAAACATCCATCCATCCATCCATCAAACATCCATCCATCCATCATCCATCCATCAAACATCCATCCATCTATCCATCCATCCATCCATCAAACATCCTGCCTTCCTGAACCCAGACAGATGGATTCTTTACTGACTGAGGTCCATGCTTTATCCATCCATCCATCCATCAAACATCCATCCATCAAACATCCATCCATCCATCCATCTATCAAACATCCATCCATCCATCAAACATCCTGCCTTGCTGAACCCAGACAGATGGATTCTTTGACTGAGGTCCACGCTTTATCCATCCATCCATGCATCCATCCATCCATCAAACATCCACACATCCATCATCAAAGATCATCGATCCATCTATCCATCAAACATCCTGCCTTCCTGAACCAAAACAGATGGATTTTTATTGACTGAGGTCCATGATTTATCCATCCATCCATCTATCAAACATACATCCATCCATCAAACATCCATCCATCAAACATCCATCCATCCATCAAACATCCATCCATCTATCCATCAAACATCCTGCCTTCCTGAACCTAGACAGATGGATTCTTTACAGATTGAGGTCCACGCTTTATCCATCCATCTATCCATCAAACATCCATCCATCAAACATCCATCCATCCATCCATCAAACATCCATCTATCCATCCATCAAACATCCTGCCTTACTGAACCCAGACAGATGGATTCTTTACTGACTGAGGTCCACGCTTTATCCATCCATCCATCAAACATCCACACACATCCATCCATCCATCCATGCATCCATCCATCAAACATCCATCCATCAAACATACATCCATCCATCCATCAAACATCCATCCATCAAACATCCATCCATCATCCATCCATCAAACATCCATCCATCTATCCATCTATCCATCAAACATCCTACCTTCCTGAACCCAGACAGATGGATTCTTTACTGACTGAGGTCCATGCTTTATCCATCCATCCATCAAACATCCATCCATCAAACATCCATCCATCCATCAAACATCCTGCCTTGCTGAACTCAGACAGATGGATTCTTTACTGACTGAGGTCCACGCTTTATCCATCCATCTATCCATCCATCCATCAAACATCCTGCCTTCCTGAACCCAGACAGATGGAATCTTTACTGACTGAGGTCCATGCTTTATCCATACATCCATCCATCCATCAAACATCCATCCATCAACCATCCATCCAATATCTATCCATCCCATGACGTAATCTCTTTCAGGGAAGACCCCGAATTTTTCTACATGAAAAGGCCAGACCACATTCTGCAGCAGTCACAACATTATTGTCGTTTGCACTGCATGTGGTACATGTGATGAAACGAGATTATGTACACATGGTCCCAGTTACATCCAACAACAAAATGTAAGAGAAAAACAGTAATGACATCTAGGATATAACTAAAAAAAACATCAACTAGAAATACACTAATCACTAATGTAATAAAAAACATCATTACAAACAGTAGCAGGAACATGAGTCTGTATGAACAGATGGTCACAAATGAACATTGCAACAAGAAAACAGATCAGCATCAGCATGATGTGATATTTTGCAGTAATTATTCTTATTTATTTATTCATGAGTCTAACAGCCTTAGGGTAGAAGCTGTTCCTCTGTCTAGTGGTTCTACATTCCATGCTCCTTAACCTCCGTCCTGAGGGGAGTGGGGCAAAGACTGTGTGTGCTGTGTGAGTGGGGTCCTTCATGATGCAGGTGGCTCTCTTCCTGCATCTGGAGGTGTAGATGTCTGTGATGGTGGGGAGACTTGACTCCCCAGTTTCCCAGTCTACATTGGCTTATCTGTAACCTAAATTTCAGCATTGTTTGCCCTGAAAATGAAGGCAGTAATTCTGACATTCTTTTCATAAATTGCATTTTTTTATGACAGTGAAACATGCAAAGGCAAAAAAGACAGAGCCCAAAGGAAGATGCAAACAATCATGTCAAAAATCAAAAGGACAAAGAGGGCCTTGTCATCAAATTTATCAGTGAACTTAAAGGTATATGGAGCTTTATTAGTGTTAACAAAAAATACAATTGTTCCTATAATTTATTTTTGTATAACTAGGTCGTGGAATCTTTGCTAAAAAATCCTTTGCAAAAGATGACTTTCTTTTGGAATATCGAGGTGAATTGATCACCAAGGAGGAATGTGAGAGGAGGCAACAAGTTTACGATGAATCACAGAAAGTGTTTTTGTTTGAATTCTACTTCGATGGAAAAATATTGTGGTGAGTATGTATGAGTATGTAAGAATAACCTATCATTGTGTCTGACATGACTTATAAAAGGCTATTAATTGTAAGGTAATTTATAGTGCTGGCAAGATTTTTTTTTTTTAAAGGACAACACCCACCATGACAGTAACAATTCACCATATTGAACTATTACTGTAGTAGAATATTTCGTCTATTTTCATTTTTGCATTTGGGCCAGGCGAGGGTTAAAAAACAAAACAAAAAAAACAACCGAGTCCCGAATGAATCCGGAAACGCGGCCGAAAAGTGTCGAAGTGTGGAGTGACTTTTGTCACGTCTCCACCCAGAAGGAAGGGATGAGTTTCCATGGAGGTTTATGAGAGTGAGAGTAAAACTGCATATTTCCTGGTGCATTTTTGTGTACAGCTGGACCAGTGGTCTGTTTTTATTTTTTATTTATTTTATAGACCTTTTTAATAAGATATAACACCGCTGCGACTGTTGCTGGCTGCTCTCCTCTCCTCTGCCCAGAGAGGAGCGAGCCGCGCGGCTTCTCCCGTCTTCTCCCTGGCTCCCCGTTCCGCTGCGTCAGCTTTGAAGTTCGTGCCGGGGCTCGGTTCTGTCCCAGCCTTGTTGCTGGAGCACGGGGAAGCACGGAGAGCACGGGAGAGCACGGGGAAGCCCGCGCGCTCAGAGCTCCGCGCCGCGGCTGCCTTTCTACTCCCGACCTGTCTGGTCAGGGGAGAGAATAAAAAGCCGATGCGGAAATGAATGAATTTGTCGCGATCAAGCGAATTAAACTAGTATGTCTACGTGGATGCTGCTCAGAATATGACAGACATCAGTGAGCAACCGCTTCTCTTTTTTTTTTCCTCTCTTAGAGCAGCGGTCATGGAAGTTGATGAAGGCTTATTAAAACTCCGCCTGTAACTCCAAGGCGGAATCTTTAGTGATGTGAATGCCCATATTTGGAGAGGGGCAGATCTTCCCGGAGCTTCTGCTAAAATCTGCTATAAATCATGAAATAACACATTTTGCATTATTTCTCTACAATATAAATAAACGCTCCTGTATTATTTTTAAATAAACTAATAAATATTAATGGCGATGCAATTTGAAAACATGGTGGGTCATGAACTTTAAATATGCATTATGCATTTGTAGTGTTGATGCAGCAAACGAGGACGGGTCGCTTGGAAGGCTTGTAAATGATGACCATATAAACCCAAATGCAAAGATGAGGTACACAGTTGTAAACAAAAAGCCCCATCTATGTTTGTTTGCAACTAAACCCATCAATGAAGGAGATGAGATCACCTATAATTACGGCGACTCAGAATGGCCATGGAGATGCAAGGTGATTTAAATTTTACTTTTTGAATGTAATCATGATTAAAAATAGTTTTTTAATCATACAGGTTTACAACATATGTTTCACCACAATATATTTTTAATTCTTTCCTACTATGTGATCAAAATCTCAACAGACATTACATGGAATGTCTTCTGATGGGCAAGATTTTGAGGCACCAACTCCAACAGAGGTTTCAGTTGCTAACAAAACATTCTGTAAGAGCAAAATAAAGGTATGTGCAAGTGCATCGAGGAAGGATAGTTGACACTGAAAAAGTACTCCTTTAAAGAATGTCATTTTTCTATTTTTACTATTTACAGAATAGCCATAAATATGATGAACCAAACAATTGTGTAATGTTTCTTAGTTTGCATAGGACAGCAGCTATCATCAAAATGTAGAATTTTATACATCTATATGTTTATGCATATGTACATATATGCATATTCTTGTATATATACATATATGCATTTACATGTTTAAATGCATTTGCATATACATGTATATATGCACTTGCATATACATGTATATATGCACTTACATATACATGTATATATGTACTTATATATACATGTAATAGGCATGTAAATATAACATGTTCAACTCAAATTGTGTGTGTTTGTGTGTGTGACTGTTTTGTAGTTTCTAAGGACAATGTTTTGTCAGGACAGTAATGAGCTGTTATCTGATTGTCTGATTATAGCGTATTGCTGTCCTAACAAACCACTGTCCATTAAAACCACAAAACAGTCACACACACAAACACACACAATTTCAGTAGAACATGTTATATTTACATGTATATGTCTATCTGTACAGTATATGTATATGCATATATATACATGTATATGCATATGTACATATATGCATATTCATGTATATATACATATATGCATTTACATTTTTATATGCATTTGCATTTACATGTATATATGCACTTACATATTCATGTATATATGCACTTACATATACATGTATATAGGCACTTACATATACATGTAAATAGGCACTTACATATACGTGTAATAGGCATGTAAATATAACATGTTCAACTGAAATTGTGTGTGTTTGTGTGTGTGACTGTTTTGTGGTTTCTAAGGACAGTGTTTTGTCAGGACAGTAATGAGCTGTTATCTGATTGTCTGATTATAGCGTATTGCTGTCCTAACAAACCACTGTCCATTAAAACCACAAAACAGTCACACACACAAACACACACAATTTTAGTAGAACATGTTATATTTACATGTATATGTCTATCTGTACAGTATATGTATATGCATATATATACATGTATATGCATATGTACATATATGCATATTCATGTATATATACATATATGCATTTACATTTTTATATGCATTTGCATTTACATGTATATATGCACTTACATATACATGTATATATGCACTTACATATACATGTATATAGGCACTTACATATACATGTAAATAGGCACTTACATATACATGTAATAGGCATGTAAATATAACATGTTCAACTGAAATTGTGTGTGTTTGTGTGTGTGACTGTTTTGTGGTTTCTAAGGACAGTGTTTTGTCAGGACAGTAATGAGCTGTTATCTGAGTGTCTGATTATAGCGTATTGCTGTCCTAACAAACCACTGTCCATTAAAACCACAAAACAGTCACACACACAAACACACACAATTTTAGTAGAACATGTTATATTTACATGTATATGTCTATCTGTACAGTATATGTATATGCATATATACATGTATATGCATATGTACATATATGCATATTCATGTATATATACATATATGCATTTACATTTTTATATGCATTTGCATTTACATGTATATATGCACTTACATATTCATGTATATATGCACTTACATATACAGGGAACCCCCGACCTACGAACGAGTTTGGGACCTAAGAACCGTTCGCAGCTCGATCCGTTCGTAGGTAGGGGGTGAAAATTATATTAAAAAAAAAAATTATTCATTCATTCATTCATTCAACCTTTATTTATCATGCTAACGGAGCGCGCGCACACATTTAAGCATGTAAAGTAGTGTACTGTAATGTTAAACATTGCTATTCACATTTACAGAATAAATAAAAATATATTTTCTTACTTTGAGATGGTCAAAGCCGACATAGGTTGCCATGCGTTGATTGTTTTCGGGCCAAGCAGCGCGGGGGCCGGCAAGCCACCGCAGCTGCTCCAGACCTGTGTTAGCTAGCTGGCTAGCTTCTGCTAGCCAAGCCATGAGCTAGTGTTGGAGCGGCGGCGCGATCAATCTGCAGCTGCTGCTCCAGCCGCTGCTCCAGCCTGAGACGTCCACAGAGCTATTCCAGCTAGTAATTAATCCATATGATGCGATCCTGGTCACCAGTGTTCAAAAGGCCGGCTCCCGTGTTAGCTCCAGTGTTAGCTCTGGAGCTAGCCAGGCCGGAGGTGTAGCCAGGCCGGCCGGAGGTGTTCGCACGGCGGCCTGGCACGATCGGCGATAAATCCGCTGCTGCCTGAGACATCCACAAAGTTCACAGAGACGTTTCCAGCTAGTAATTAATCCATATGAAGCCATCCTGGTCACCAGTCTTCGTCCGGCTCTCGGCAGCTAACCTAAGATGGCGTCCGGTGTTCTACATTAATTTGTGACCGGAGACCCCAGTGACTGAACCTAAAATAGCGTCCGGTGTTCTACATTAATTTGTGACCGTGTAAACTGAAGACCTACTTCCTGTTGCCCAAGATTGCTCAAAAATTGCTCAAAAATGATCAGAAATGATCTTTTTTATCATAATTATTATTTATAAAGCCTTTAAAACAACCAGAGCTGCAACAAAGTGATGTACACATGAAATTAAGAACATTTAAACACAAAAAAAAAAAATTTTTTTTTTTTTTAATTCATATTTTTATTAAATATGATATGTTCGTAGGTCCCGTGGTTCGCAGGTCGATGGGGTCGTAGGTCGGGGGTTACCTGTACATGTATATAGGCACTTACATATACATGTAAATAGGCACTTACATATACGTGTAATAGGCATGTAAATATAACATGTTCAACTGAAATTGTGTGTGTTTGTGTGTGTGACTGTTTTGTGGTTTCTAAGGACAGTGTTTTGTCAGGACAGTAATGAGCTGTTATCTGATTGTCTGATTATAGCGTATTGCTGTCCTAACAAACCACTGTCCATTAAAACCACAAAACAGTCACATACACAAACACACACAATTTCAGTAGAACATGTTATATTTACATGTATATGTCTATCTGTACAGTATATGTATATGCATATATATACATGTATATGCATATGTACATATATGCATATTCATGTATATATACATATATGCATTTACATTTTTATATGCATTTGCATTTACATGTATATATGCACTTACATATACATGTATATATGCACTTACATATACATGTAATAGGCATGTAAATATAACATGTTCAACTAAAATTGTGTATGTTTGTGTATGTGACTGTTTTGTGGTTTCTAAGGACAATGTTTTGTCAGGACAGTAATGAGCTGTTATCTGAGTGTCTGATTATAGCGTATTGCTGTCCTAACAAACCACTGTCCATTAAAACCACAAAACAGTCACACACAATTTTAGTAGAACATGTTATATTTACATGTATATGTCTATCTGTACAATATATGTATATGCATATATATAAATGTATATGCATATGTACATATATGCATATTCGTGTATATATACATATATGCATTTACATTTTTATATGCATTTGCATTTACATGTATATATGCACTTACATATACATGTATATAGGCACTTACATATATACATGTAAATAGGCACTTACATATACATGTAATAGGCATGTAAATATTACATGTTCAACTGAAATTGTGTGTGTTTGTGTATGTGACTGTTTTATGGTTTCTAAGGACAGTGTTTTGTCAGGACAGTAATGAGCTGTAATCTGATTTGTCTGATTATAGCGTATGGCTGTCCTAACAAAACAATGTCCATAAAAACCACAAAACAGTCACACACACAAACGCACACAATTTCAGTTGAACATGTTATATTTACATGTATATGTCTATCTGTACAGTATATGTATATGCATATATACATTTATATGCATATATGTATATACACTGTACAGTACATGAATATGCATTTATGATATGCTTATATACATGTATATATGTATATTTGTGTGTATGTATATGACATAGATATCAATTATATAAATAATGCAGGGATTGTTAAGTATGACTTCAATATTATTAGTCACAGTTTTTAAATTTATAGTTTTCTTTCATTCAGCTAATTTTAATTTCATCTTAGTCCACCTATCATGAGAGGAGTTTTGTAAATACTCTGTCCATCCATCTTTCCTTTATGTGAGATGGATACTTTGGCCAAAAACAAACAATCATGTAATGTTTATTGGTTTACATGTGACAGCAGCTATCATCAAAATGTAGAATTTCCTCTAAAGATAAGTATAAATGATCTGTTACAGATGACATGTGAACACGTCCAGAGTCAGGAGATCGCAGGCAGCCAGAAGACCGATCAACTTCCTTTAAACACGAACACCAAGGTACATTTTAGTTCTTGTGTTCCTAAACAGAATTACTTGCTACGTGTGGTTTCTTCAACCTTAATGTTCAATTGTGTATGTATGGGAGTGTATTGTGGTTTTTATGGACAGTGGTTTGTTAGGATAGTCATCCGCTATAAACAATCAGACAATAAATCAGATTACAGCTCGTTACTGTCCTGACAAAACACTGTCCTTAAAAACCACAAAACAGTCGAACACACAAACACACACAATTTCAGTTGAACATGTTATATTTACATGTATATGTCTATCTGTACAGCATATGTATATATATATATACACTGCACTAAAACCATAGATATACGGAAGGATCTGTGTTCGGATATTCCCGGAAATGGCCCGCAATGATCCTTAAAAAATCCCAAAATCTGGATACTTATCTTCGGCAGATCCAAAATAAATGTGGCTGTTATTTGTCAAGGGCCTGCCAAAGATAAGTATCCGGATTTTGGGATCTTGGGATTTTTTAAGGATCATTGCGGTCCATTTCCGGGAATATCCGGAAATATAAGTATAAGTATATGTAAAGGATACGGAGATATACTACATCAGATCTTACCGTATATCTATGGTTTTAGTGCAGTGATATATATATATATATATATATACATGTATATGTTTATGCATTTATACATCTATATGTTTATGAATATGTACATATATGCATATTCATGTATATATACATATATGCATTTACATTTTTATATGCATTTGCATTTACATGTATATATGCACTTACATATTCATGCATATATGCATTTGCATTTACATGTATATATGCACTTACATATACATGTATATATGCACTTATATATACATGTATATATGCACTTATATATACATGTAATAGGCATGTAAATATAACATGTTCAACTGAAATTGTTGTGTTTGTATGTGTGACTGTTTTGTGGTTTCTAAGGACAGTGTTCTTTCAGTACAGTAATGAGCTGTAATCTGATTGTCTGATTATAGCGTATGGCTGTCCTAACAAAACAATGTCCATAAAAACCACAAAACAGTCACACACACAAATGCACACAATTTCAGTAGAACATGTTATATTTACATGTATATGTCTATCTGTACATTATATGTATATGCATATATATACATGTATATGTTTATGCATATATACATCTATATGTTTATGCATATGTACATATATGCATATTCTTGTATATATACATATATGCATTTACATGTTTAAATGCATTTGCATATACATGTATATATGCACTTACATATACATGTATATATGCACTTACATATACATGTATATATGCACTTATATATACATGTAATAGGCATGTAGATATAACATGTTCAACTGAAATTGTGTGTGTTTGTGTATGTGACTGTTTTATGGTTTCTAAGGACAGTGTTTTGTCAGGACAGTAATGAGCTGTAATCTGATTGTCTGTTTATAGCGTATGACGGTCCTAACAAAACACTGTCCTTAAAAACCACAAAACAGTCACACACACAAACACACACAATTTCAGTTGAACATGTTATATTAACATGTATATGTCTCTGTATAGTATATGCATATGCATATATATACATGTATATGTATATGCATATGTACATATATGCATATTCATGTATATATACATATATGCATTTACATTTTTATATGCATTTGCATTTACATGTATATATGCACTTACATATTCATGTATATATGCACTTACATATTCATGTATATATGCACTTACATATACATGTATTAATGCACTTATATATACGTATATATGCACTTATATATACATGTAATAGGCATTTAAATATAACATGTTCAACTGAAATTGTAGGGAGCTCATGCTGCCAGAACGTTAATGCTCTGATGTTGGCAGCCCAATAATAATGTTTAAATGCAGGTAGTCCCAATCCTCCCTTCCCCCTCAGCCCTTGCAAATGCACTCTAGAGATCCTGGCATTTTTCCCATTCCATATATAAGATTGAATGATCGAGTCTAGTTCTTTAAAAAAGGCTGCTGTAAGGTAGATAGGAAGGTTTTGACATAAATATAAAAACCTAGGTAGGGAAATCATTTTTTTTCCATTTGTAGATGGCCTCCCTTCACACCTTATAGTCATCCTCTCACTCCAATATGTTTTTTTTATAGAGAGAAAGAAAGAAAAGAGAAAGTGAGACAACAAAACAACAATTATCCACAAAAAGAGCACAAGGCAAACACACCAAACCTCCGTCCACAATCCTGCAAAGCACATGACAGAACACAGCAACGAAACATACAAGCATAAAGACTGATAATATTCATGACCTTGCATTAGATTTCTATATATAAACATACCCATACCTACAAATATATATACAGTATACATACATATATATTTATATTCATTTATATACCCATCTACATATATCTACATATACATCCCTGCATCCATTTGTGTGTGGTTGTGAGCATGCATAAGTGAATAAGGTTCCTCCAATAGAACATTTAGTAGCGATTGTGAAGCATCAGAGATCTGTCCCCCCAAAGCCCGAGACAGACGAAAGGGCGATCAAAGCCCAAGACCCCAGGAAGGACCCCGAGCCCAGAGTCCCCAGGACCACCCGAACAGGACGAGCCACTCGTCCACTCCCCAGATCCGACCAAGGGGAAGAACCGGACGAACCCCACCAGGGACCACACACAATGACCCCCCGGGGTCAACAGCGACAAATACACAGGCCCCCGCCAGAGCCCGCTGCACCGATGTAGCCCCAGGGCCGGACACCGATGCTCGGGCACCGGGGACGCCCACCCCTCAGGCCCAGACCCGACAGGACCAGAGGACCCGAGCCCCACCAGGCCGAGCCGACCAACGCCCAAGCGCCCAGCCCCAGATAGTGAGGGTCCCAAGCACGCCCGCAGGCAGAGGAACACCCACCAGGGGGCCACGTGGCAGGAGCGCGACACTAGGTAGCCTCAGAAGTATCAGAGAGGGGGCAGTCCAAGTCCCAGCCTGACACTTAAACATTCATACACAGACACACTCATTCAGACCCACCCTCATCCTCACCCTCAGTCATAGAAAGACAAACAATAACGACACGCTCCAATCATAATCCCGAAGCACACTCTATACCCCCCAGGTCCAAGACATGTGCCTGCTCCCTACGTAGGGAAATCATTTTAACTGAATTGATGCGTCCGATCATTGACAGAGGCAGAGTTTTCCAGAATTCAATATTTAGTTTTAATCCTGATATAAACTTTGTAAAATTTAGTTTAAATATATGTTTTGGGTCTTTGGGCACGGTAATGCCTAGATAGGTAAGATGGTTTTCAACCACTTTGAATGGAACATTTTGTAAAAATCCTAATGGGTACGTGTTGGAAAGAGGCATTAACTCGCTCTTTGACCAATTGATTGTGTATCCAGAAATTTTACTAAAAGATGTAATCAGGTCGAGGAGGAAGGGGACCGATTTCACTGTATCATATAAATATAATATCACATCGTCGGCATACAAACTGATGGTCGTTTCAACGCCAGCGACATGAAGGCCTTCAATATGCGGGTGTGCCCTTATTGCCACAGCAAGTGGCTCCAAAGCAATAGCTTGCATTGGTCAGGATGAGCAGCACCTCAGACTGAGGAAGTCTTTATTTATAAGACTGAGCTGAATACAGCATCTCAGACTGAGGAAGTCTTTCGTCCGAAAGACTTCCAAAGACAGAGGGTGCTATTAGGTTGATTAGGCTGATGGTCCTCCTTGATCATGTGAGCAGCTGGTTTTGGCTGTCATCAGCAAACTGGATGATCCATGTGAGAGGGTGCTATTTATGAGACTGAGCTGAATGCAGCACCTCAGACTGAGGAAGTCTTTATTTATAAGACTGAGTTGAATACATTATCTCAGACTCGGACGAAAGACTAAAAGTTTCCACAGTTTTTTTTATTTTTTATTTGGCTTTGCTATGTTTTGTTTTTTTGAATGTCCAGAGGACCAGACTTAGCTTTTTTGATTGTTCTACTTGAATTATTGATTATTCATCAGGGTATTTTATCATGTCATGAAGGTCTTCATGTTTGAGTTTCATCATAATGGGAAAAATTTGTGGTATGTAAATTTAAAAAAAATAACTAAAAGCAATTATAAAAATTAAGTTTTAATCCTTGAAATATTTAATGCCTTCTATTAGTTTTAAAAAAGTTGAAATCATACCAGAATTGGACACTGTTTTATATCCTGTCATCCTTGGCCAATTAGATTTTTCTTGTTGTTTCAGTGTTGATGCAGCGACACAGGATGAGTCTTTGGGAAGACTGGTTAATGACGACCAATTGAGCCCTAACAGCAAAATGAAGACAATTGTCAAAGGAAAACCTCATCTCTGTCTCTTTGCAATTAAGGACATAAATCCAGGGGAAGAGCTTACCTACAACTATGGAAACGCTGAGTGGCCATGGAGAGTGAAAGTAAATAACTAGAATTCCTGAAAGTTATTTGACAGCCAATAACATTTTGCCAATCTACACAGTCTGTTTGCGGTCTACTCCTAAGGTGTCTGCTCAACACAGTCCCAGCAATAGTTGTTCCTGTCAGGGGACTGCATTCTGAGGACTGTGTATAGATAAGCCGAAGCGTAATATTGTTTTCTATCACTAGGTATTTTAGTGGACATGGGTTTTTGGGAGAGTAGACACAGTCCCCGCAATGCTTGTTCCTGTCAAGGGACTGCATTCTGAGGACTGTGTGTAGATGACTGTAGAGTAATATTGTTGGCAATCAGTAAGACCTTGCTTAAACTAGTATTGCCAAACAACTTGTCTAGCTTTACCATAGCTCTTTACACGGTGTTACTGTATAGTGTTCTAACTTGAAGTTAATATTAAATGAATCTTAATGACTCATTTGGTGTCTTCTCCACAGGTTTCTGCTCACCCTGACCAAACTGTAGGAGAAGAACCGATGGGATCACTATCCTCATCTCTTGAACCACAGGTGAACAGCTTTCTGACATGGAAATCTTTCTAATTTGTCTGACAGGTATTTTAGTGGACATGGGTTTTTGGGAGAGTAGACACAGTCCTCGCAATGCTTGTTCCTGTCAGGGGACTGCATTCTGAGGACTGTATGTAGATGACTGTAGAGTAATATTGTTGGCAATCAGTAAGACCTTGCTTAAAATAGTATTGCCAAACAACTTGTCTAGCTTTACCATAGCTCTTTACACAGTGTTACTGTATAGTGTTCTAACTTGAAGTTAATATTAAATGAATCTTAATGACTCATTTGGTGTCTTCTCCACAGGTTTCTGCTCATCCTGACCAAACTGTAGGAGAAGAACCGATGGGATCACTATCCTCATCTCTTGAACCACAGGTGAACAGCTTTCTGACTTGGAAATCTTTCTAATTTGTCTGACAGGTATTTTAATGGACATGGGTTTTTGGGACAGTAGACACAGTCCCTGCAATGCTTGTTCCTGTCAGGGGACTGCATTCTGAGGACTGTGTGTAGATGACTGTAGAGTAATATTGTTGGCAATCAGTAGGACCTTGCTTAAAATAGTATTGCCAAACAACTTGTCTAGCTTTACCGTAGCTCTTTACACAGTGTTACTGTATAGTGTTCTAACTTGGTGTTAATATTAAATGAATCTTAATGACTCATTTGGTGTCTTCTCCACAGGTTTCTGCTCACCCTGACCAAACTGTAGGAGAAGAACCGATGGGATCACTATCCTCATCTCTTGAACCACAGGTGAACAGCTTTCTGACTTGGAAATCTTTCTAATTTGTCTGACAGGTATTTTAGTGGACATGGGTTTTTGGGAGAGTAGACACAGTCCCCGCAATGCTTGTTCCTGTCAGGGGACTGCATTCTGAGGACTGTGTGTAGATGACTGTAGAGTAATATTGTTGGCAATCAGTAAGAACTTTTTAAAATAGTATTGCCAAACTTGTCTAGCTTTACCATAGCTTTTTACACAGTGTTACTGTATAGTGTTCTAACTTGAAGTTAATATTAAATGAATCTTAATGACTCATTTGGTGTCTTCTCCACAGGTTTCTGCTCATCCTGACCAAACTGTAGGAGAAGAACCGATGGGATCACTATCATCATCTCTTGAACCACAGGTGAACAGCTTTCTGACTTGGAAATCTTTCTAATTTGTCTGACAGGTATTTTAGTGGACATGGGTTTTTGGGACAGTAGACACAGTCCCCACAATGCTTGTTCCTGTCAGGGAACTGCATTCTGAGGACTGTGTGTAGATGACTGCAGAGTAATATTGTTGGCAATCAGCAGGATCTTGCTTAAAATAGTATTGCCAAACAGCTTGTTTAGCTTTACCGTAGATCTTTACACAGTGTTACTGTATAGTGTTCTAACTTGGTGTTAATATTAAATGAATCTTAATGACTCATTTGGTGTCTTCTACAC
>JBBPBX010040664.1:0-14311 GCA_038048925.1 Garcialebias charrua
TTTCATTTTCATTTTTTTAGGCCTTTGGTTTTGGATGGAATGGGTGGAATAGATAAATACATCTACATGTTTATTCTTTGTTGTTGCTTGGTGTATGTTGTTGGCTAGAGGTTTAATTTGTTTTAGGTTGTTGCAGGTGGAGGCGTGAACAAAAGCACAACTCTACCTCCACCCCTCCTTGTCTCTCGACACGCCCATTTTCAGGGAGATTTTGGAAGGAGGAGTTACCGTCTCAACCTGGGTTTAGTCTCACTTTAAGTATTGAAAATGAATCCTTGAATTTAATTTTTACAACCCTTCTCAACCGTTTGTAAAGGTTGAGAGGTGTAAAATGCAAATAAAACCAGAAGGCAATGAATTGTAAGTTATACAACTTTTTTTTTTTTAAAGGTTAATTATGTATGGGGCAGCAGCACTTCTCCAAACAAAGGTCAGCACTATGACTAGCACCGTGCAGCATCTCTTCTCATTTTAAAGTCTACAGCAGGACCATTCAACTGACGGCCCATGGGCCACTTCTGTTTATTGCATTTATGATTCAACGCAATAAAAAAATTTTTTTTTAAGTTAACAGATCATTGTAATACTTGGTTTATTTACATAATGACTTTAATCGCTGGATGTCTGGCCCCTGAGCTGCTGCTTTCAGTAACTGTGGCCTCCTGAGCAGTTTGGTTGAATAGTCCTGGTCTACAGTCTGTTTCCTGGATGTTTCCAGTAGTTGAGTGACTGAGGAGTCCAGGTGCTGGAGAAACGATCCAGTCTCGTCTGATTTAGGATTCCAGCTGTTCAACAGTCTTTAATGGGTTTTTCATTTCATGAAAACATCAAATGTTTAACTGATGAGCGGCCTGGTCTGAAGGCAGCCGGTCAGGCACCTCTTCTACTTCAAAGCCACGCTGCCATGATGGATGCAGTCTGTGGTTTAACATTGTCTCGTTGAAATATGGAAGACCTTCTCTAAAAAAAAAAAGGTCAGGACTTGTTCTAAAACAGTCTACACCTTTCTGCATTTGGAGGTGCCTTTACAAAATGTGCAAGCTGCTCATGTTTTGGCACTAATGCACCCCTATAGCATCAGTGAGGCAGGTGCTTGAACTGTGTACTGATAACAGGCTAGAGGGTCCCTTTCCTCTTTAGTATGGAGTAGAGTTGAATTCGGGCCCAAAAAGTTTGATCCAATCCGGCCCCAGCCCGTAGCTTTCATTTCCGAACGCCATCCGACCCGAAGAATTAACCGGAATTACATGTCCGAACCCCCCCACCCCAAAATTTTTTTTTAATTACGCTTTGACTGCTTATAGATTTATTAATGGTCGGCGGACCTTTCATGGCCGTCAAAGCGCATTAAATCCAAGTTCTGCCTGCATCTGCATTATTCAAACACGGACCCTGCTCTGCTCCTGCATACATTTCAGACAGACATTTTGTGATGTCGCCTGTTTGGGTCGTCGGCTGCGCACGTCCGCTGAGTGCAGCGGCTGAATGAACGTCCATTTGGGCTGATGGATCGCTGGCCGCAGTCCATCTGAAGCTTCGACTTTTTACCTCTTTCAAGGCCGGTCAGCGCACGGTCAAATGGCCGCGTGCGGCAGGTGATAGTATGGCAAGCCATGTTGCCATATAGTTGGATTGTCAGCCGCGCGCGTCTGCTGATGCAATCAAAAGCCGACCCTGACCCAGCCCACACATTATTATGGACCAGCCTGAATCCAGGTGGGGCGGGGCCAGGCTCTGGGTTAGAAACGACAGCTCTAGTATGGAGGTGGTGTCTGTAAAGATTTCAAATGTTGATTCATCTGACCACAGAACAGTTTCCACTTGTTCTTGGATATTTTTTGCTGTTGTCATCATTCTTTGTTGAAACCAGGTCTCTCTTGTGAATGAGTCCTCGAGGCTCAATGGGATTAACCTGCCTAAATAAAGGTTGAATGAATATAAATACTGTACAGTGTACAGTATATAGCTGGTCAATTTTTTCCATGGGGGGGGGGGTGCCATCTAGTGGTCATAAAAAATTATTTTTGGTAATCTACCATTTTGGTTTTAATCTGTCTGGCATAGGGATTTTTCATTCAACCTTTATTTACAGCAGTCAGGTAAATCTCATTGCGCCTCGTGGACTCATTTACAAAAGTGACCTGCTACAAATTAAAGAATGATGAACAGCAATGGAGAAATACAGATTTTTTTTTTTAACAAAGTAGCCTATCAAAAACTAGCAAAACAGATAGCATTGTGTTTAGCATTGTAGCATTGTTTCTGTGTCCAGCTCTCCCTTGTGGTTTGTCTTAGTTCCTACTCTCGTGCTTTCTCCTTACCCCTCTGCCATCAGCTTGTTTCCTTCACAGCTGTTTCTGTTTTACCCTCGTTTGTGTCTTGTATTTAAGTCTGAGCCCTTGTGTTCCTCTTTGTCTGAGCATTGTTCTTTAAATGGTGATGGTTCCTGGTCTTTCTATTTCCTACATGTCTCTTACCCACATGAGTTTTTCTGCCTCGTCATCAGCCTACATGTATTTTGTTTATTAAATAAATTATTTATTATTATAGGCCTACTGCTCTGAGTTCCTGGGGTCTGCCTGCAAATGGGTTTGAAGAGCAAAAAATCATCACACCTGGTCTCCAAGTTCTGCCTGCACCACTGGGTTCTACCTGTCCTGTCCTGCCAGAAACCCTGACAGTATGCAACTATCATACAAGAACCCAGCAGGCAGGTGGTACGAGGCTTCACTCACCTGTCTGAATGAGTGAGCGCAGATGGAGGAATCTGTGATCTGGTGGAGCGGGTTCTGGACCGAACCCGTCCAGACACGAGGACACCACAGCCAGACGATGGAAATACTTCACCTCTTCTCGTCGAAGAAGAGGAAAGAAGGAGGTCTTAGTTTTGGGTAAGCCGCTTGGTGTCCAAGCCCAGTTTCCCCTCCTCTCCAGTGCCTCGCTCACACAAATATTCTGGATGGATGTCGGGGGAGAACGCAGAGCCAGAGGACGAGCTCTGGTTCACTCCTGTCCCTGATCCACGGCGTTGCCGCAGGAATGGCTGAAGACGGACCCGGAACCGGTCCACCGCTCTGCCGGTGCGTTCTGCACACTCAGCCTTTCCTACTCAGCCTGGCAAGGCTGAGTTTCATGAACTCTCCCTTAGTGAGGGCTGGTTCCGATGCCTCACCTCCCAAGATTCTGGTGAGGGTTGGACCCGACATCTCATGAACTGAGTTTGCTACAGTGGGCCCACATCGGCAGTAGGCTCCTCTGACCTCATCAGATTAAACATTGCCCTTCAAAATCTGTTCTCATCTGCTGCACTCAAGCCAGACATTTAGAACATTACTTGCTCCCCAGCTGAAAGACTATTATTGTCTCAACCCAGATCCCAGAATACTATAGGCCACTGGTTAATAAGGACTCTTAAGAAACAATATGATAACCCACCTCCATGTCTCCCAGTGGGTGTCATCCATGATCAGGTTCCTGAGGGCTCCACAATCACTGCAGTCTCTGCGGTGGCTCCCACGCCGCGCGCGCGCGCGCTTCGCTGCACTAAAACCATAGATATACGGAAGGATCTGTGTTCGGATATTCCCGGAAATGGATCGCAATGATCCTTAAAAAATCCCAAAATCTGGATACTTATCTTTGGCAGATCCAAAATAAATGTGGCTGTTATTCGTCAAGGGCCTGCCAAAGATAAGTATCTGGATTTTGGGATTTTTGAGATCCCAGGTTTCACGCTGCCGTTTTTTTGTTCTGTCCTCGTTCTTTCCTTGGTTCCCTTCATCCTCGCGGTTCCCCCATCCTTCCACTCAAGTTTTGGGGGGTGTTTTTTTTTTTTTAGATGTCAGGGGACATCTTTAGGGGGGAGGTACTGTGGGGATGGTACCCTGTTGTGTTTCTGTTGTGTTTTCTACCCTGCTCTCCCTCTGTCATCACTCCCTGTCTCCCTGCACCTGTGACGTTGCACAAATGTTGGCACTTGTCTCATTAGTGTGTTTCTGTTTTTCAGTCCTGTTCAATGTTGGTGCATCATTGGGTATTGTTACGTCTTGTCCAAGAATTTCCCAAGAGTTAACCTGTCCTGTAAGTTTTGGCTGTCAAATCAACACATGTATTTATATTCATCCATCCATCCATCCATTTTCTTCCGCTTATCCGGGGTCGGGTCGCGGGGGTAGCAGCCTAAGTAGGGAGGCCCAGACTTCCCTCTCCCCAGCCACTTGGAGCAGCTCCTCTGGGGGAATCCCAAGGCGTTCCCAGGCCAGCCGAGAAACATAGTCCCTCCAGCGTGTCCTGGGTCTTCCTCTGGGTCTCCTCCCGGTGGGACATGCCCGGAACACCTCACCAGGGAGGCGTCCAGGAGGCATCCTAACCAGATGCCCGAGCCACCTCAACTGGCTCCTCTCGATGTGGAGAAGCAGCGGCTCTACTCCGAGTCCCTCCCGGATGACTGAGCTTCTCACCCTATCTCTAAGGGAGAGTCCAGACACCCTGCGGAGAAAACTCATTTCAGCCGCTTGTATCCGAGATCTCGTTCTTTCGGTCATAACCCAGAGCTCATGACCATAGATGAGGGTGGGAACGTAGATCGATCGGTAAATTGAGAGCTTTGCCTTTTGACTCAGCTCTCTCTTCACCACGACAGACCGGTACAGCGCCCGCTTCACTGCGGACGCTGCACCTATCCGCCTATCGATCTCACGCTCCAGTTTTCCCTCATTCGTGAACAAGACCCCGAGATACTTAAACTCCTCCACTTGGGGCAGGACCTCCTCCCCGACCCGGAGAGGGCATGCTACCCTATATTATTAAAGTATTTATATTATTAAAGATAATTTTGATTTTACTCTGCCTGGTCCCCGAGTCCAGTCTGCACCACTGGGTTCTACCTGTCCTGTCCTGCTAAAAACCCTGACAGCAAATATCATAAACTCATATTTATTCACAGTGGGACATGGTAAACAAACCAGGAGTTAAAACTAAGAAATTATTCATTAAAAAAAAGAAAAAGTTAATTTGATCACATCAACACATCTCAAACCAACTGGAACAGGGGCAACAAAAGGCTGTAAAATAAATACTGTGAATAAAAACAGCTGGAGGAGCATTGCTCAGCTAATTGGGTTAAGTGACAAAAATTCTGTGTTTAGAAATACAATTTTAGAGAAGCTGAATCTCTCAGATAAAAAGACTGATGCTTTCAATAGGGTCCAATTTTTCTTAATTACATTCACGTCTTGAAGATAGATATTGTTTTATTATTGTCAGGGAAATTATGGTAAAAAGTTGTGTATTTTTATTACTATCACTGAGAATCTTATTTCTGTCCATGAATCATATGTTCGGGTTAGAGGAGAGAGCTGGATGAGGAAGTGAATGAGGCTACAGTATATGCAGATGGCAGCCAAGGTTCTGTGAAAGTGGCTGAACTGATAAGGACATAAAAGCAAGCTGAGAAGGCAGCTCGGTGCAGCTTCTCGTGACTGACCTTTATGTGTATGTATATTTAAGCACTTTGGTAACAGTTTCGGTTTTGTTTTGTTTTTTCGTTTTTTTATTTATTTATTAGGGTTGATCTTACTATGGACACATGTCAATATCATGAGTACAATACTGACAAAACATTGCACAAAAATGAAAATTACAGTTTCAACCCTCTTTTTATATTATCACCCAATCAAACTGGAAAATGAAACATTATAACTAAGAAAGGAAAAAGAAAAAATAAACATAAATAATAATAATAATAATAAAAATAATAATAAAAAAAAATAACAATAAAAATATATATATAAACGACAACCCCCCCTCCCCCGTTTCTGTTTTAAATGTGCTATATAAATATGGTTAAAAATCTTTTCCTGTCATTGGGTGTTGTTCTTTTTGAGTACATAAGCTAAACAAGAATATTTTTCTACAATAATCATAAACCAATCAAATGTCTGAAATAAAAAGAAGGTGCTGTTATGGTTAAAATAATAGATTGTTAGAAAAAAGTTCATGAAACAGTGGATCCAGATCAAACTCATTGTTTGACTGCCCGTTGCATTTATTATCTGTTCTGTTTTTCCATACTATGTCCTTGAATATTTTTGTCTCATGTGTTCAACTGGGTTCTCTTTATCTACATTTAGGACTTGTGTGAAAATCTGATGATGTTCCGGTCGAATAGAAATTTATAAAGGGTTCACACACTTTTAAGCACCCCTGTACATTGGCAGTGACTCTTTCGAGGCTGTCACGAGTAAAGAGCAGTTCTTTAGAAGGAAGTGAGGCCTTGCTTACACAGCAGTTTCATTTTTCCTACAGACACCACTGAAGAAGCACATTCTCACAGCATGAACTCCTCATCTGAGCCGTCTCCTTCCGAGGCCCCTGAGGAGGTTGATGGGGCGGTAATAGCAGCTTGTGTGATCCTGGGCCTTGCCTTCCTGATCGGAGCTCCGGGGAACCTCCTCGTGATCTGGGTTATCCTGAGACACATCAAGCAGCGCTTTCACACCGTGGTTCTCCTCCTGCATCTGGCAGTGGCAGACTTACTGACCCTCATCACCCTGCCTCTGTGGATCTACTCCCTGCAGCGCACCTGGGTGTTTGGAGAGACAGTCTGCAAGCTCGTTGTGTACATTGTCATGGTGTGCATGTTCAGCAGCATCTTCTTTATCACTCTAATCAGTGTGGAGCGCTTTCTAGCCATCTGTCACCCTTTTCTGATGATGCGCTGGAAGAGTAAGCGCAACATGAACAGATGCCTTTTGTTTTTGTGGCTTTTTGCTTTGCTTCTAGGAGTCCCTGCACTGATCACTCAAACTTTGGATGAAAGGGATGGTGCTGCACATTGCTTGACCAAGGAATTCACTTCGGACACCCTAACAATCACCTTCTTATGTTTGGAAACCTCACTGGGCTTTGTCCTTCCTTTAATTACTCTTAGTGTTTGTTACTGTCTTGTAGATGCGCAACTCAAGAAAATGAGTTTCACCTCAAAACAGAAATCCAAAGTTCTTATTCACACCGTGGTGCTTGTTTTCATACTGTGCTGGCTGCCTTATCACGTTGTTAACATTACGGATGTGGTGTGTCATCTGTTTTTTGACACACATGAATGTGTGCCGAAGAGTCTTGTCCTTAGCACTGGTGCACTCGTTTTTATCAGCAGTTCAGTGAATCCTGTGTTGTACACTTTCTTCGCCAGGAACACCACGGAAAGTCTCGGCGAGTCTCGCCTGGTCAGGCTGTTCAAGGAAGTGGCCACAAACACAAATAAACTCTGGGAGTATGCAATGCAACAGCAAAACGACCAGAGGGCAGCAAGTACACAAACAGAGACTATGATGAGTTCGCTGTCCTGACAAAAGAGAGAAAATTTGTCAGAAGTTGTGTTTATGGAAAAATATGGCAATGTGAGTGTTTGTTCTGCAGCTACTAAACTTTAGTTGTGAGTTGAAATGTGATCAAATGCTTGACAATGACCATGTGGTGCAATTTTTTTGTTTGTTTTCGGATATTGTACTGTATATCGAACAACAAAGACAAACATTGACAATTTTGTGTCTTTAAAGTTTTAAGTTAAATTTTGTTTTTTGTAAAATTCTAAATTTTGTATTTGATTACCGTATATGTTTCCCAAACAAAATTCAAGAAGCATTTGTAATTTTACATGTAGGTAAAATTCATAAAATAGACGTTCTTGAAGTCTGCTGTGAATTGATTTTTTTATTTTTTATTTTGATAATAAAATGTAAGGTCAAGGTTCTTTATTGTCATTCACATCACATCACGTGTTGTACGTGAGGTGGAATAAAATTGTGTACACAGGGTCCCAGTTACATCCAACAATAGCAAAAATATAAAGTGTAAAAAGAAACAGTAAATAAGGATTTACGATATGCGTTAGTCTCTAATAGTGCAAAAACAATACACCAAACAGCAGCAGCACGAACATGAGTCTTTGTGGGTTGATGAGTACAAATGTGATTAAATGGTTGACGATAATACGGTGTATTTTTTTGTTATATCCACACTTTCTTTCAGAGACAGTATATCCAATAACAAAGACAAACACTGACAATTTTGTATCTTTTTTTTTTCAAACCTTTATTCATTTTCAGTTAAAATTGAGTAAATATTAAAACAAAACAAAAAATACAATTTACAAAGAAAATGAAAGGAAGCAGAAAGAAGATAAAATCTTATAACATCTGCTCCTTTAAAAAAAAAGAAAATACTTATGAAATAAAATACATAAATTACATTCAAACTTAAATAGGCATTATATAACATAACAAGTCAAAAACTGACTCCGTGCCAAGAACAACCGATTTCAAAAGAATAAGCTAAACAACTTCATATTTTTTCAATAGACTACTTTTTACCAATTTCTTAAACAAAAACATTGAGGAGGCGTTTTTACAACTTTTATCCAAAACATTCCACAGTTTTATTCCTTGAACTGATGTGCATCGTTCCTTTGAGTTTGTTCTAATTTTTGGTTTTACAAACATTTCTAATCCTTTTAAATTGTAGTTACTGACTCTCTTAATCTTAAAAGTTTAGTCAATGAATACTACTACGTATTTTATGTTTGATTTATCGGTCTGCGTGTTGATTGTTTCCTCTGACAAGTACATTAAATGAATTCAAAGAATGACTCAACTAACAAATCTTGATTGGACATCATGTATAATTAACTATCTTATTCCTATATTGAGTGATTTTCAAAGAAAGCCATGTCATTACATTATCACTTATCATATCTGTAAATAACGATAGCTGCAATGTCTTTTGTTTCACAAAATCCCCTTAGTTTACGGTTTTTAACATATTTTCTTCATTTACACAGAAATGATTAATTATAACATCATGTTATACATTTAAAAACCTTCAGTTCACCAGCTATAAACTGCTTTTAAGAGTGTTCCTTCCTTCAGTTTTTTCTTTCTGTCCTTTTTAAGGAATTTAAGATGAACATTTATTTCCTTCTTTTCTATCCAAATTCATGACCTCAGGTAAAAAAGCAAAAAAAAAAAGCAAATGACACATGTATGATTCACATCTGTGTCTCGAAAAGCCCAGTCAGGAAACCCTGTTCCTGTATAAACTCAACATAAAGGGGAAGTGAGGACTTTCTTTCTTTCCATCCAGACATCACAGTCAGCACATCCACTCGCAGCATGAACCACTCCAATGAAGAGCCTCTTTCAGCAGAAATGGCCCCTGAGGGGTTTGATGGAGGGACAGCGGTGGCGTGTGGGATCCTGGGTCTGTCTTTTCTGATTGGCGCTCCGGGGAACCTGCTCGTGATCTGGACTATCCTGAAGCACGTTAAGAAGCGCTCCCACACTGTGGTTCTCATCCTGCACCTTGCTGCGGCAGATCTGATGGTTCTCATCACCCTGCCCCTGTGGATCTACTCCCTCGCTCACTCCTGGGTGTTTGGAGAGGCCTGCTGCAAAGCCATGGTGTTCCTGATCAACGCCTGTATGTACAGCAGTGTGTTCTTCATCACCCTCATGAGCGTTGAACGTTTTGTCGCCACGCGTTACCCTTTCATTTCGGCTGTCTGGAAGAGAAAGAAAGCTCTGAACAAATTGCTGCTGGTTTTGTGGATGGCAGCGTTTCTCTTCAGCATACCCATCATCCCAACTCAGATTGTTGGGGAAAACTCTGGTGAGGAGCACTGTCTGTACCGCAGCTATACCTCTGCAACCCAAGAGCTGGTGTGTGTGCTTCTGGAGACAGTGGTGGGCTACTTCTTGCCGTTCTCTATCCTCGTGGTCTGCTACGGCTGCCTGTGCAGCCGCATCACCCAGATGACTTTCAGGTCTAAACGAAAATCCACCGTCCTGATAGCCAGCGTAGTCGTTGCCTTTGCCATTTGTTGGACGCCTTACCATTTAGGTAACATTCTGTCCATCATCATCCTGGCTACTGAAGACTCTTTCAAAGACTCAGCGGAGAAGCTGGAAAATGTCAGAAGCACCATGGCATTCATCGCAGGAGCCATGGTCTTCATCAGCAGCACAATTAACCCGGTCCTCTACATGTTCGCGGCCCGCTCTTTCAGGAACTCGCTGCGTGACACCGGGATCCAGAAGCTCTTCCACCACATCTCCAGCACCTCCCCAGGAGAGGGTAACAGGGAGGTGTCCTTTGTGTCCAAGAGGCACAGCAGTCAGACCAACAGCTCTACGTGCATGACCGAGTCAAAAGACCAGATGAATATACTGATAAAAATGTGTGAAAGTAATCCACCCACGGACACTGAAATGGCATGAGGATGTTGGGTGTGCTCTGTATGTGTAAATATTAGTGTTCATACTGTATTCAGTTATTATAAGAAGGAAAAATTGTACAAAAATACATTGTTTCCATTTAGCATGTTTTCTATTAATTTATATTTATAAAATGTTAAGTGGTCATGATTTTACTGTATATTTGTTTAAATGCCTTTTATTATAAAACACCAAATGACTGTTTGAAATAATAATAAAAATACTGTATTTTCAAATTTTATTCATATTAATAAAGAATAGACATATTGTATCTAAATCTGCAACTGAACTTTTTTAAGAGGAAAGGACTTTATGGTGGTAAAGTTGCATTTAATCTATTTTATCATACACAGTGAAATGGTTGTTTCTTGGCCCAGCCTCTCTATTCTTCGAGAACATTTTGTTGTTCTCACTTTTTGCACAAGAACTGTAACGTCTCGTTTCACTACTTACGCTACGTTTTAAATAAATACATTAAAAAATACAATTACTGTATATTTTTTGGTTTGTGACAAATGAGCAAACGTTTTACAACAGTCATCCTTTCAACTTCCTCTCATTTAAAGATTGCCAAATAAAAAAAACTGCACGTTCCTCACGCCGACATGCAAAAAGGGGAATTGTGCCCTAGGATGTCACAACCTTAAATAAACTTGCATACATTTTTGGGACAGAGCAAATACAGTGTCCAGTTTTTGTTATTTTAAATGTTTATTTGTTTCATAGTATTCATGACTTTAAGTCTAATTTATCCCTGCAAATTAATGAACCAGCAGATGGCAGTCAGATAACACATTTCTGTTTTTGACATAGCAATTCTTCATATGAACAATTTTTTATTTATTTATTCTAATACAGTAGTTTGTTTTTTGTCGCCTTACCTCATATGATTGGATATGATGAAAACGTTTTATACTAGCAGTTAAGCAGTCTTGTCACTGACCAAATGAAACAAGTCTGCAAACTAACCGCAAATGTTCTTGTTTGGAAAATGCAAAAATAACAATATATTTTTAACTCAAAAAACAAGCTGCAATTAAATGGTAAAATGGTAAATGGAGCTTATTTATATAGCGCTTTCCAGCCCCCTATGAGGGGCCCCAAAGCGCTTTACAATACCAAACATCCACCCATTCATACACACACTCATACACCGGTAGCGGCAGACTGCCATGCAAGGCGCTTTCCAGTCCTACCGGGAGCAACTCGGGGTTAAGTGTCTTGCCCAAGGACACAACGACACATGGTGTAAGGGAACCGGGATTCGAACCGCCAACCTTCTGATCGGAAGACCTAACATTTCTTGAAAGAAAACCTATCACCCACAACTTTCCATGCCCGAGTTTTAAACTCGGACCATCTTCTAATTGACTTTTGTTTTTCTTTTTACATTTTCTAATAATGCACATGCTCATAGTCAGTACATGTATTTTGTGATGTACTGTGGTCTAGATACATTTAATACTTCTGGTTCTTGCATGTCCTTTCTGTGCATGTGGAGGTTTTCAAAATGATTAGAAATTATTCTTAAGGTTGATGTTTCATCTTTGTATTTACTTCTATCAAAGGTTGGTCTAAACCAGGGCTATTCAACACAACTGCTCAGTGGGCCAAAGTTTCTGAAAGCCAGCAGCTCAGGGGCCAGACATTCAGCGATTATATATACAGTACATATATATATACATACAGTATATATATACTGTATAGTCACAGCCTACTGGCAGCCAGTTGAATAGCCCTGGTCTAAACAATGTTTATTTCTACCCAAGTTTCAACTAACATTCATAGACTTGTTTGCACATTTAGGACATTTAGCTATCACAGTGTAAAATACCAATAATCTATAATTACATTTGCATATAAAAGTCAGTTATAAACAGGTTTAAATGAACAAAACATTAGAGTTGGACACTGACCTTGAATACCAGAAAAAGCTAAGACTGTGGTGGGCGATTTCACTCAATGTTTGATAAATTAACTGAGTTAGAGTCTTGGCTGCTTTGGCTAATTTGCTAGTCGATTAGCTGTATGTGCCGTGCTGTGCACACATCTTTAGTGGTTAGTGTTGTTGCTTCATTGCAAGAAGGAGCGGTGGCGCAGAGGTTAGAGAAGGTGTGATTGACAAGTTGCAGGTTCAACTCCCAATACCATCAACATTAAAATGTGTGTGGAAAAGGTGAAACACCCACACCTGCCTCCACTCTCATTTGTCACTCTGGACCCTTGAGCAAGGCCCTTAACCCCCACCATCTGCTCCCAGGTCTCTTGAAAATGAGTTCTCATGACTCAATGAGACTACCTGTATAAATAAAGGGTAAATAAATAAAAAAAGAGTCCTGTGTTCAGTCCCAGCTTTGGGCCTGGGGTCTTTCTACTGTATGTGGTTCTGGCATATTCTCCTGTTTGCGGAGTTTTCTCTGGGTAGTTCAGGTTCCTCCAAAACATGTTAGGCTGTGTTCAGGCCCAGACCTACCTCTGAAAAGAGAACTATGGGATTTGTCTGGTTAAATTAAGGTTAGTAAATAAATAACGCACACATATATTGCTAACAGTAGGGGCAAATGGACACTCAGACGAAGACATAAGGGCAATATATATAACACTTTGGTCTTCATGAAACGCTACAATGCTCAGTGCATTGTCACAATGAGTTGGGTGAATCACTGAATTGTCATTTTGGATCAGCGCTGTTGTAAAATAATTGCATGTTGTGGTAATTACTTCCAAATGAAGAATGAACACACCCAACTTGAAGGCTTTGGCCGCTCCAACACACCCACACAGAATATCAGCGAGTCGAGAGTTTTTTGAAGTTGACAGCGGAAAATCACAGCAAAGGGCGTGGCACAGATTAGATCACGCAATAATATATTTTTAGTGTTTGCTCACAAAAGAAAGAAGGGCATGTCTTTGACTAAAAATTCCCTGACATGCATGAACCATCAACATGATTTGTAACGTTTCAAAACACTTTGAGTCCTTTTTAAATGTTTTGTTTGGACATTTTATTATAAAAAGCCATAATCCCACTTAACATCAGCATTTAAACTGACTTTCTTGAATTTCTATAAAATGGTTATTTTGTCTCTGTTAAGTCTGTTTATGAAAAGGAGATAAAATTAACCTGTTATTGGTCAGTAAACTGACCTGGTGTCCCATTTTAACAAGTGCAAATATAAATGTACTGTACTGTGAGGTGAGGAGCATCACCCTCTTTTCGCACTCACATCTATTACACCCTGTGCATTTTGTAATCAGATTACTATAATTTACGTAAATACAGCCAGTTGTATAGTGCGCTGCAGAATCAGACCTGCCAATGCCTGTAACCTTACACAACATGATGTAAAACAATGCAAACACAGCATTTTTACCAGTTACAGCTGCTGTGAGAAAACTTCTGCCACTTCATCACTAATCTCCATGAACGGCAGGAAATATCAGGATAATAATATTTATTATTAATTTATTATTGCTGTTTTGGAGTCAAGAATTTCAGCTTAAAAATGACTGTGTGTATGTCTACTAGTCAGACTGGTTGAGCTAGAAATAGAAAATGAAGGAAGGAGGCACAACAACTCCTGAGAGAGGGGATTTAAATGAGTGAAAGGAAAAGAACAGAAAAAAGTAGCAGAGCAGGGAGTGTCAGCAGAAACAAAACATGGTATTCTGGGAACTGGGCCAAGGACTACTAAAAAAACTCAAGAAAGCTAAAGCCCTGGGAGGTTACAAAAGCAATTACTTTGAAGTTTTATGCCCGTGTGACATTATGAGTAACATGCAAATAAGAAAAACTCAAAAACGCAAGGTAGAACCACATTATTTTATCGGTTAAAAGATAGTCTGGTCATGTTTGAGGTGGTGTCAAACCAGTACAGTAGTCAGCCACGACATCAGTTATGGCGTTATGAAGAAGAGTTATGCACATTTTCACTCACTCATGTACTTTGTACATTGACTTCATTGAGAGAAAAAAGAAATAAAAAAATGCATATACAGTACTGTATATTTATGCATACAGTACAGTATGTATACTGTAT
>JBBPBX010040664.1:14389-29256 GCA_038048925.1 Garcialebias charrua
TATATATATATATATATATATTTATATATTTACATATTTATACTGTATATATATATACAGTATATTTTTTATACTTTACGTGGTGTGGTTTTTTTTTTGGTTTGGTTATTGCATATTTTATACTGCAAATTATTTATTTATTATTATTACTTTTATAAAACACAAGTCTTTAATTTATTTCTTGTCTTGTCTCTGCTCTGAACCAGAGAAAAACCTGCTGCTGTTGCAAACAGTTTTACTTTTTTACTCTCAGCAAGTTAAAATAGTACTTTTAGCTTGCATTTGTGTTGATTTTATACAGGCATTTTAAATTGTACCTAAGTGAGATTTCACCAGAGTTTCAGCACTTTTAATTAATTTGAAAATATAAATGCTCCTGCTTCTGAGTGCTACAAGAGCAGAGACTTTTTACTTTGATAATTTGCCCGTTGGACATCATTTTACACATTAAGACAGAGAGTAAAATCAGTACATGCAGCCAAATGTTTTAAAGTCATGAAAAAATTACTTCTAGCAGTAATCATTCTTTGTTAGACAGAAAAGAGCCAACACTTGTGCTCATGTTCTTAGTATCTGTGTAGGAGACACCATCATAACTGGTCACAAAACATCAGTTTGCAGTCCTCCAATAAGTTTTGCACATCTTTGCTTGTATGAGGAAATATTTGTATCTGGTCTCAAAGTTTCCTGCTCAGGGATGTCGGCAGCTAAATCCTTAAAACAAAATTAATCCTTACTGGTAATGTGTTTTTTTTTTTTTTAAACAGTGTTCAGATTTGTTGAGCTACAGCTCAAATATCATCATAAAATGTAAGCTAGCAAAGGATTTCTTAGTATTTTTTTTTAAAACTTTTTGTTTGTATTCTATTTTTAAAAATGGCTACTTTCGTGTGGTTTTAAAATAACTTTAATGTTGGCACATTGAGAGAGAATTGAACAGTATAAAAGCTGTGTTGGGACTTTTAAAGTGTGTAAGCAGGTGGATAGCTTACTGAGACCAGAAATGCATTCTAAACTGTTTGTTTTTCCAGATAAAGTTTTATTCTAGTTTATATTTCAATAATTTTGTTTAATTCAAATTCACTAGTCATAAAGTCTGACAATATTTAAAAGATATGTGACGTACTCTGTTCCTTATTTACCTGCACTTTGCCTCCACTATCAGTGCCAGCGGGCCTTCACGGATGTCTGCTATGATTCTGCTTGATTTGCCAAGCTACTTCCTGAACAAAACCGAACACCCAATGATATTTCAGCATTCATCACTAAGTCCCGCCCTCACCTTTCCAAATCAGCCAATAGGCGGCCTCGCTCAGTTTAGAGGCCGAACCACACAGGTAACTGAAAGAAAAAAAACAGAAGAGGGAGGAAGAAAGAAAAAAAAAACTCCGGTGCTTGTTATGGAGTTCGTGTGAAGGGAACACGGATTTCCACCCTTCTTTACCAGTTAAACCAGTATCTCTGGATAGAAACGCACTCAAGTACTGCAACAGGTAGAGTCTGACCGCAAATTCTTCCGCGGCTCGTCTGAAAATAATCTCCTTTATATTTTTTTTGGTCTCTCTTTTGCCTTTTATCTCAATTGAGTTTCCAGCCCTTTTGTTCGCTTTCCTTATCACTTGGAAAAGGTGAACCCTCGTGTTATTTTCCCCCCCTTTTTATTATTATTTTTTTAATCTTTGCTTTAATTGTAGTTTTTTACCCTTGTGGTCCCTGATGGCTTCGCACAGTGATACTCTGGTGGTGTTCTTTGGGGCAACAGCTGGTGCAAATGGGGGTAAACTGGGTTCGGATGAGAGGGAAATAATTCTCTTGGTGTGGCAAATTGTGGATCTACATGAGAAAAAGGTACGGACCTTTCTGACCCCTCTCCTTCGTTGTACGGTTTCTGTGTGTAACCCAGAGTGTTTGTGGCACTAGTTACCTGTAGAGTATGTTAAATCAACACGGTGTGCTTTTCTGTGACTGGGCTCTAATGCTAGCTAACGCTATGTGCTCACCTCAACAGGTGACCAAGTTACACACAACACCTTAACTAAAGGGGTGACATTTCACCTAATGAGGAAAACACACCTTTTTGGTTTATAGCATGTAAGCTTCTTGATACAAACCACGCTTTATTGACAATTAACTGCCCCTTTGCAACTACATTGTCAATTGTTTGACCCTTTTTTGAAGAGTTCACTTCCTGCAAATGTGGGGACTGTTACCCATAAATTGGCTGTTTTGTTGTTGTTGTTGTTTCTTCCTCCACGCCGTATTCTGCTCCATGAAACGCTAACTCCCTTCGCAGGTGGGAAAGCTTCATAAATGTTTTGTCAGGCCAGACACTTTGGATCTGACAGACCAGTGTAAAGAAGAGACCGGGCTGACTCTTGACGATATCGTTGGTGCCGAGCCTCTGGACAAAGTTCTGCAACAGGTGAGTCGCTTTTAAAGAGAGCCGGCACAAAACTGAATGGGGTGCTACATAACCTCGCATGAGAACCTCTAGTACTTTGCTCTCCAACATGTTTTTGCCCAGAGCGAGATGTGACAGGACAAGCCTGACTGGGTATTAAGGTGCAAGCTAATGTAAGGAAGGAGTGTCAGGTTTCCTGCGTTACCTGTTAGAAAATTGGTCCTCCACCTGCCTGATGTGTCATAGACCCTGACAGTTAAACTCTGTTGACAGTTGGTTGAAGCTCAGGAGTTGGGATGGGCAAAGCCTGGGGTGTCAGGAGGAGATAAGGAGGAGTCACAGGTCTGGTCTTGTCTTGGTCTGATGCATGCTGCAGACATCTGGAAGACAGAATGTTTACCTGCTGGGAACCGCACCTCAGTTTCAGGCTGCAAGACTGGCAGAGGGAGGACAAGGGTGTTACAAAACAGAAGTCTCTACAGGGTCACTGCTTCCCCCACCCGCCATTGTTCAAAGTTGTTTGGATTGTGCCTAATTAACTTACTTTGGTTAAGGTCTCAGTGTGCTCTGACGGTTGGACACTAGATCGTGAGAAAAAAAATACACATTTTCAGTAGGGGTGTACCGATTTCAATTTTCTGGCCGATCACCGATTTTTAGAAAGTCTGACCTGCCAATTTCGATATTGGCCGATACCGATTTTCAGGTTTTAAAAGGTCAAAATGCACCTTCAATTTTCTAATCTTCCTTTATTGTAAATGAAGTTTAAAAAAAAATAAAAATAAAAAATCTGTTCATTTTACTCTTTCACTTGTTACATTTAATAAAACAAAACAAAAATAGATAATGCAGCATGTGTAACATTTTCAAGTTAGTGGGTAATAAGAAATATCACTCGCACAGGTAAGTTTGTCCTCACAGACTTATTCCAGTCATTTTTTCATTAGTGGCAGGTTTTTCTTGAAGAACAAAAGCATTTCTGCTTTGTCACCAGACAGGCGACTTCTTTTCTCATCTACTACATGGCCAGCCAACTAAACAGGCGCTCGCTTTCAATGCTTGTGCATGGGGCAGGAACCTCCGATAGGTAGTTCTGTACCTGCATAGCTGAAGGGCTGGCCAGCTGTTGCTCCTTTTCAATGTTCTCCTTTAAGATTTCGTTGTGAACTGCAAACAGTAGACTACCGGTACACCCTTTAGCTGCAGGTTCATCTATGTCAGGAGGTCCCACTTCAGAGAATGTTCCTGCAGCAGGTGTGCATCTGGTCCCCCCCTCTGCAAGTTTGGCCAAAACGAGCAGTTTCACGTCATCTTTCACCTATTCTGAGAAGTAGCAATTCTTGTACTTTGTTTTGCATTAACAAAGAAAGATGGGTCAATCATTGTGTTTGTATACATTAAAGGGATTGTGACATGATGTTGGAAATTTGCATATTTGTCACAACATATATATCTTATATCATTCAGCTCTGTTCGTTTTTGCAAAATAAATTATAAATATATTAAAATTTCATTCCAAGTTATGGTAGTTTTTTTCTGGGGCACGCCCCTAAAAATCTGTGCACTTCCGCAAAACGTCATCGTGACGTACCCGTGGGGAGCCGCTGCTCAACGCGCATGTAAATAATAATGGCGGAGCATGTCAAACAAACACAACCTATTGTTAGTACATGAATGTATTAAAGCAATCGAAGGGTTATTATTCATCCTATACAGTTATTGGACACTCGATCAATTGAAAAGTGATTTAGACACGGTTTATTTCATACACAGTAGCTAAGTGAGGATAGCTTCGTGATGTGGCTTCTTTGTTCTTGGGCTGAGCTAACAGAGTCCCGGTCGCGTCTGAGATCTATCATTTTAAGACAGTAAATCATCCAAAACTCTCATTAATAAACCCTCCCGAATAAAAAGAAATTACAGATGTTACCTGATCGCGCAGACATAATTTAAAAATACATAAATAGCAACGTGTTTGCTCCTGTATCTCGGCTAATGTTTGTTAGCAGCTATCTCGGCTTAGTCCCGGTCGCGTCTGAGATCTATCATTTTAAGACAGTAAATCATCCAAAACTCTCATTAATAAACCCTCCCTGAATAAAAAGAAATTACAGATGTTTATTAATAAACCCTCCCTGAATAAAAAGAAATTACAGATGTTACCTGATCACGCAGACATAATTTAAAAATACATAAATAGCAACGTGTTTGCTCCTGTATCTCGGCTAATGTTTGTTAGCAGCTATCTCGGCTTAGTCCCGGTCGCGTCTGAGATCTATCATTTTAAGACAGTAAATCATCCAAAACTCTCATTAATAAACCCTCCCTGAATAAAAAGAAATTACAGATGTTACCTGATCGCGCAGACATAATTTAAAAATACATAAATAGCAACGTGTTTGCTCCTGTATCTCGGCTAATGTTTGTTAGCAGCGAACAAACACAACCTATTGTTAGTACATGAATGTATTAAAGCAATTGAAGGGTTATTATTCATCCTATACAGTTATTGGACACTCGATCAATTTAAAAGTGATTTAGACACGGTTTATTTCATACACAGTAGCTAAGTGAGGATAGCTTCGTGACGTAGCTTCTTTGTTCTTGGGCTGAGCTAACAGAGTCCCGATCGCGTCTGAGATCTATCTTTTTAAGACAGTAAATCATCCAAAACTCATTAATAAACCCTCCATGAATAAAAAAAAATTACAGATGTTACCTGATCGGCAGTAAGATGGTCGCTGCAGACATAAGACTCTCAGTAAGAACCCATCGTTCGCTCATTCTCTGTACTTCAATTCTAGGCAAAGTTTCTCATCTTTTGGGAATTTGTGAATGCTCACTTGTTCACTGCTGATATTAGAACACCCAAATGCGTTACAATGTGACGGCATTTTTCAAGTTGCACAAAAAAGAGGCGATCTTTCAGAAAAAGAATCTGTATGGCAAGCAGTTAAAACACAAACAAACGGGCAAGGCTCCGCCTTATGCCCAGTGCCCAAGTGTACGTCACATGACGTTTTGCAGAAATTCTCGGATTTCTAGGGGCGTGTCCCAGAGAAAAAATTACCATAACTTTGAATAAAATTTTAATATATTTATAATTTATTTTGATAAAACGAACAGAGCTGAATGATATAAGATATATATGCTGTGACAAATATGCAAATTTCCAACATCATGTCACAATCCCTATAACATTTTTTATTGCATGTAAATAAAGAAATAAGAAACATTTAAATTAAATTTAAAATGCACATTTCTTTATTGAAAATTTCAATCAAGAACTGTTTATTTTAAATTTAATTTAAATGTTTTTTAAATTGCATGTAAATAAAGTAATGCATTTCTTTATTTACATGCAATTTAAAAAACATTTAAATTAAATTTAAAATAAACCTTTCTTGATTGAAAATTTCAATAAAGAAATTTAAATTTAATTTAAATGTTTCTTGAAATATAGTAGTAGGCTAAAAGTAATTGTGACTAAAATAGAATATTCACAGTTACTTGCCTTGGATCCAGAATAGTGGCCAAGCTGTACAGGGGCTCATCAGGCTCAATGTTGTTGAATCTTCCCACAACAGCCTCCAGCAATATACAGGTGGTCCCCGACTTACGACGTCATCAACATACGACGTTCCGGACTTACGAGCGGACTAACGAACAGTAAAGTTGTACAGAACATACAAAAAATACAGCACTTTTATGTGTTTTTAGATGAAAGTGTATTAGCTAACAGTTTGTAAACAAGTTTCTGAGCATGTTTATGAACTAGTATGTACGTTTGTGTTGAAAAACGCGTGTTCGTAGTAGCGTTAGCATACATTTTCCGACTTACGGCCAAAAATCCGGACTTACGAACAACACGTGTTTCGGGTTCCGACGTACGAATTTTCGACATACGAGCGCTTCATAGGAACGGAACTCGCTCGTAAGTCGGGGATCACCTGTATAGCTTTGGCTTTACCCATACCATGGTCTGTGCTTGCTTGCCTCTCCAAAATCTGCTGAGTGTATTTGGATTAGCTTTTAGCAGGCTGCGGGTGTCTCTCAAAAATTGGCCGAACAACTCCGGTAATGCATCATCAGAAAAATATCTCAGACTCGGCATATAATATTGTGGGCTCACGTGCTGCATCAAGCTTCTAAAACCTTTGTCCTCAACGGGCTGGTCGTCTAATACCATGAACTCCATCACTTTCCTCGTGGTAGCTTTGCTCTTTTCGTGCTCATAAAAGCTAACGGCAGCGAACCGACTGGCTCTTTGTTAGCGTTAGCCTTAGCATTAGCCTTAGCTTGCTTGCTCGCTTCAAACGTTGCATACTTGGCTGCATGGTGATTTCTTAAATGGCGAAAAAGGTTTTTTGTATTAAAGGCTTTTGTTGTGGTTCCACCACGACCAATTTCCGGACCTACGGGCCGTTCGTAACCCGATTTTGACGTAAGTCGGGGACCACCCGAGCCGCCACTGATGCACGTACATCAATCAATCAATCTTTATTTATAGAGCCCCTTTCAGCAGCCAGAAGGTGCACAAAGTGCTGAACAATACAGAAATAAAAACAAACAATAAAAACAAACAATAAAAAAAACAACAACAATAAAAAACAGCCAGTTAAAAATTAAAAACAATTTAGACCTAACAAGAATGTCAAAGAACCACTAGGCATTAAAAGCCTGCCTGAATAAGAAGGTTTTTAGATTAGATTTAAAAGACTCCATATGAGTGATGGAGCGCAAGTCCAGAGGTAGCTTATTCCAGAGACTGGGTGCAACGAAAGAAAAGGCCCGGTCACCCCAACATTTGTAGTTGGTCTTTGGAACAGTACGGTAATGAACAGTTACCAAGTTACCTGTCCTAACACAGCTACATAATTATAAAAAAAACACATTAGACAATTACTGTAAATAAAAAAAATACAATTTCTTACTTTGAGCTGGTCAAGCCGGTCTCCGTCTTTTAGCATGTTAGCTCTTGCACGTCCAAGCACCGCAGCTTCTTGCTGCTCCACGTGGTCCAAACGGTTTACAGGAAGGACTGTTAGCATGTTAACTCCATACATTTGGAGCCGTCATGAAAGGAACTTACTGGAGCTGTTTCTCAGCGGTATCCATCCAAAAAGGCTGCCCCGCGTTCGCTAATGTTAGCCACGCCATTAGCATTTTAGCTCGTTGCGCCTCCGGTGCAGCTCGCTGTCTGTTGCTTCACGCGGTCCACAGTGTCGTTTTCCTTCGTTCATCCGTCCTCCACAAAACCGCCGTTCAGCACCCAGCTCTGATCGGACACGGTCCGTCCAAAGCCGGCTGTGAGGACGGAGCTAACTGAAGCTAACCGCAAAATGGCAGACACCTTCGCCATAGCTGCGCCCGTTAGCTCGTTGCTCCTCCGGTGCAGCTGCTGTCTGCTGCTTCACGCGGTCCACAGTGTCGTTTTCCTTCGTCTATCCGTCTTCCACAAAACCGCCGTTCAGCTCCCAGCTCTGATTGGACACGGTCCGTCCGAAGCCGGCTGTGAGGTCGGAGCTAACTGGCGAGCACTGCTGAAAACTGACTGCCGAAAACTGTCGGAAACTGCTGTAAACTTTGTAATTCGGCTTAAAAAATAAATAATAATTTTAATAATAATACTTTATAAAGCCATTTAAAACAACCACAGCTGCAACAAAGTGCTGTACACATGAAATAAAGAACATTTAAACATTTTTTTTCTTCATATTTATATTAATTATGATTTATGCCGTAAGTCCGGGTTGCCGTAGGTCGAGGGTGCCGTAAATCGAGGACTCCCTGTGTGTGTGTGTGTGTGTGTGTATGTGTGTGTGTGTGTGTGTATAAGATACTTCCTCTATGACCATTTCCCTAAAACTGAGGCAAATACAAGTAAAATGTTTAAATGATGAGGCACTAATTGTTTTATCAAATATAACAGTAATTGTCAAATTGGTTGTCAGCATTCTTGTTTTATGCACAAGTCGTATCTTGCACAGAAACCTTTATATGTAAAGATATTGTTTTGTCCACCACTTTGAATGCCAAAGTTCAAACTGAGATCTTGTGTTCTGATGCATGCTCAATAATCCAGGTAGAAAAATCTAAAAAAGCTAAGTCTGGTCCTCTGGACATTCAAAAAATAAAACAAAACAAAGCAAAAAAAATTGTAGAAACGTTTCGTCTTTCGTCCGAAAGACTTCTTCAGTCTGAGAAGCTGTATTCAGCTCAGCCTTATAAATAGCACCCTCTCACAGTGGGTAAACCAGTTGGCTGGTTTGTGAGATCTTGTGTGATTTTTTTTTTTTTCTTGGGCTCAGACTGTTAGAGATGAGTCTAAGCTTATACCACACAAAATTTTAGTGCAACATCTGTAATATTGTCTCGAGGCGATTCTGGTCCACCATCCGGCGTCTCAGGGGGGGAAAGAGGTACGAGACCAACACCATTTATGGTGGAGGTGGCGTGCTGCTGACCTCAACTCGGGATGTTGTGAGTCGGTGGGCGGAATACTTCGAAGACCTCCTCAATCCTACTGGCACGTCTTCCACTGAGGAAGCAGAGCCTGGGGACTTTGGGTCGGGTTCTCCGATCTCTGGTGCTGAGGTCGCCGAGGTGGTTAAAAAGCTCCGCGGTGGCAAGGCTCCGGGGGTGGATGAGATTCGCCCGGAGTTCCTTAGGGCTCTGGATGTTGTAGGGTTGTGTTGGCTTACGCGACTCTGCAATATCGCGTGGACATCGGGGGCAGTTCCCTTGGATTGGCAGACTGGGGTGGTGGTTCCCCTATTTAAAAAGGGGGACCGTAGGGTGTGTTCCAACTATAGGGGGATCACACTCTTAAGCCTCCCTGGTAAGGTCTATTCAGGGGTTCTGGAGAGGAGGGTCCGTCGGATAGTCGAACCTCGGATTCAGGAGGAGCAGTGTGGTTTTCGTCCTGGTCGTGGAACACTGGACCAGCTCTACACCCTCAGCAGGGTCCTGGAGGGTGCGTGGGAGTTTGCCCAACCAGTTTACATGTGTTTTGTGGACTTGGAGAAGGCATTCGACCGCGTCCCTCGGGGGGTTCTGTGGGGGGTACTCCGGGAGTATGGGGTACCAGGCCCTTTGATAAGGGCTGTTAGGTCCCTGTACGACCGGTGTCAGAGCTTGGTCCGCATTGCCGGCAGTAAGTCAGGCTCGTTTCCGGTGAGAGTTGGACTCCGCCAAGGTTGCCCTTTGTCACCGATTCTGTTCATAACTTTTATGGACAGAATTTCTAGGCGCAGCCAAGGTGTTGAGAGGATCCGTTTTGGTGACCTTAGAATCGCTTCTCTGTTTTTTGCAGATGATGTGGTCCTACTGGCTTCATCAGTTCGTGATTTACAACTTTCACTGGAGCGGTTTGCAGCCGAGTGTGATGCGGCCGGGATGAGGATCAGTTCCTCCAAATCCGAGGCCATGGTCTTGAGCCGGAAAAGGGTAGCATGCCCTCTCCGGGTCGGGGAGGAGGTCCTGCCCCAAGTGGAGGAGTTTAAGTATCTCGGGATCTTGTTCACGAATGAGGGAAAACTGGAGCGTGAGATCGATAGGCGGATAGGTGCAGCGTCCGCAGTGAAGCGGGCGCTGTACCGGTCTGTCGTGGTGAAGAGAGAGCTGAGTCAAAAGGCAAAGCTCTCAATTTACCGATCGATCTACGTTCCCACCCTCATCTATGGTCATGAGCTTTGGGTTATGACCGAAAGAACAAGATCTCGGATACAAGCGGCTGAAATGAGTTTTCTCCGCAGGGTGGCTGGACTCTCCCTTAGAGATAGGGTGAGAAGCTCAGTCATCCGGGAGGGACTCGGAGTAGAGCCGCTGCTTCTCCACATCGAGAGGAGCCAGTTGAGGTGGCTCGGGCATCTGGTTAGGATGCCTCCTGGACGCCTCCCTGGTGAGGTGTTCCGGGCATGTCCCACCGGGAGGAGACCCAGAGGAAGACCCAGGACGCGCTGGAGGGACTATGTTTCTCGGCTGGCCTGGGAACGCCTTGGGATTCCCCCGGAGGAGCTGCTCCAAGTGGCTGGGGAGAGGGAAGTCTGGGCCTCCCTACTTAGGCTGCTACCCCCGCGACCCGACCCCGGATAAGCGGAAGAAGACGGATGGATGGATGGATGGATGGATCTGTAATATTGAGTCTCTGATCTTTTTGCTTGCTGTAGTCGATTAGTGAGTTTTGTAAAGAGTGCTGTAAAAAAACAACTGTTTTGAATCCGGTTGACTCCAAATGTTATCCAAATAAAATTAATCTTATGTTTATTAATATAATTATTTGTAGTTGTACAATTTAACTGTGACTTATTCCCTTAAGCCCCCAGTATAGCTCCGCGTGAGTCAGAGCGCCGCGGCACGCCGTGTGAGCGCCGCGGCAAAAGCCTTTGATCGCGGGCGTGAACGCGCCAAGCTCAAATTTTACGACCGCCTATGCGCGCGCGTTGATAAACTGCCTCGCGTGTCAGCAAATGACCAATCAGCGACCTCAATTTGTCCTGTAGGTAAACGCTTCGCCCGGCTGCAGCTGCTGGAGCCTGCACTCCAGAGAGCTGCGCTTGCACAGAGCTATAAAATGAACTGCCGGCGCGCAGCACACGCGAGTCCAGCGGCGCTGGACACAACGCACAGCTATACTGGAGGCTTTACCTGATGGACAGTTCTTTAACTGTGACAAGGAAGATGTGAAACAATTCATGGTTCTAGTTTAAAATGCCTCTAAGTGACTAGAGCTGCACAATATTAGAAAAACTTGCGTTCTGTGATATTATTGTTTAATTTAACGCTGACTATATCATTTGCTGTAAGTCTACATTTCCCTCACTTTCTTTGGTTTCACAATCATCTAAACCAGATTTGGGCATCAAGACCTGTGAGAGTCTGTTGGACTGACCAAATACAGTATAATCTTAGCATTCTACTTGAAATATAAGGTTTATGATGTTACATGTTATATGCTGTCAACAATTGTTGTGCTGCTGTAATGGAGACCCAGAATTAAACAAACTGGGGCTGCTGTGTCAGTGACTCAGTCATTAAATGTGTGTTTCACAATGCCACCTCTTAACCAAATTCTTCATTCTTGTTTTTTGTGGCAACTCGATGCAGACATTTTTCATTCATGCTACTACTAATCTAAAGATACTTGCTTTAACTAATATTTGGCAAGTTACTCTGTTGCTTTTTGACTCTTTGGGCAGTTCCTTTAAATAGGAGCGCTCTACAAATTAGCACCAAGGCAAATACCTTTTAGATATTTTAGCACCTGTGACAACTGTTTCTCATTTGGACAAAGTTAAGTCAGATACTCTGGATGTTTTTTTTTTTTTGGTTGTTGTTGAAATGTTTCATTTTTCATCCAAAGGACTTCATCAGTCCGAGGAGCCACAACAAACTCAAGTCTTATAAATAGCACCTTCACATAGTGGGTCAACCAGTTTGATGGCGATGAGCTGTTTTCTGGAAGAAACCGTCCAGAGGACCTGACTTAACTTTGTTGGAATTTTTGCCTGGATTATTGAGCATGAACATTTGTTTTTCATTTGTTTTCCTGGTTCCCTCTGTCAGGAGGTGTGTCTTCATGAGTTTATGTTGCCAAACACGTTTTTCAGCCACCGTGGTCAGACTGTTCGCATTAAGTACACTTTTTTAACCTTTTGTAATGTTAAGGTTTAATTTTCATCAGGAAAATTATTGAATATGGTGCATGCATTAACACATCTGTTTGTGTTATCTTGTTGTTTTTTTATTATTTATACAAAATACCTAATGTACAAAACGGAGAACTTCCTGGGAGTTTGGTATAAACAAAGAATATAATCGGTCTCATTCGCAGATGGAGTAAGGCTTCAGCCACTGTAGGTTAGACTGTGTGCTGAACCTTCAAATATTAACCCAAGCAATCAGTTTGTCCTTTTCATACCTTTGTGTGACTGGTAACTTTCCCTCACTATTGGTCCTTCTAAGATTAGTTTATCCTTGTTGATGCAGTGAAGAAAATAAATCGATCCTGTTTCTTGTTAGTGCTGCACAACAATGCCACTTGGGAATATAAATCTCATAGTTCTTTATTTTAGACGTGGTTCCTCTTTGCACCAACCTTTTTATTAATACTGTACAAGGAAACAACTTGTACATCTAAGATCTGGAACAACAAAATAAACCTTTTGTTTTTGGTATATTCCAAACATTAAAAAAAAGGTCCATCTAACATTGAAATGCTTTGCAAAGTCTTTTACATTTTGTGCATGCGTAAAAACAGCTGATTAAGGTTTTAGGACACTCGCCAATAAATGTTCACTACCTTCTGTTTATTTTCTCGCAATTATCAGATCGTGTTGGTGTGTCACAAAGATCCATCATGCATATCTTTTCATTTTAAAGAACAAAATCAAGTTTTTACAACAATTATTTTTTGTTTTAGTGCGTTAAAGTATTCCATACCGTACGGTACTTTTTAAATTGAATTTCATGTGAGAATCTGTTTCTTAAAATGAAAAGCACTACTAAATTGTGCTGTTTGTGTTGCATTTAAAAATAGCAACATGGAAAGGAAAAGCAGGCAAAGATGATGAATGGGTGGATTAAAAAAATAATAATGTGCAAATTTCATTGTACACAAGAGATCTTTCATACAAAAAGACACTTCTCTGCTGTAGCTGCAGTTCCTTGTATTTGTTCAGAGTGGACAGGTGTTTTTTTTCTTTTCTTCTTCTATTAACTGATTTTATAGGTTTGGCTTTAGTTGAGCCATTGACAGCGTGTCGCAGCTTGTGAAGAATTGCATGTTATCTTGGATTTTATAGCCATTGTTGTGAAATGTTGGGTTTATGTTCTTGCATCCAAATGTTTCACAGTTTTGGTTAGCCCGAGATGTTGATTGCTGGATTTGTTTGTCATTGCAGGTAGACTATTGTCTTTAGTTGTCAGTTGCAAAGGCAGCCATATTTCAACAGCAGTGTCTTTTAAAGACCGCTATCATCAAAACCAAAGCAACTATTGAAACATTCAGGAACAAAACGGTTACTACACCACAATTCTGACCCAGTCGAACACACTGTGTCAGAAACTGCACTGTGGTGCAGGCGTGTGTATAAACAGTTGCCCTCTTGGATTGTCTGAACACTCCCTGCTTCTCTTATCGCAGTTTGTTTGAGCCACCACCACCTTACCTCACCTCTGCACACAACTAATCCAGCTCCACTGAAGCACACTTTGATAGAACCATGAGCAAAGGCCACTTCCTCCCCCTTGTCTCTGGAAATGCCCTTCAGAGGGAGCGAACACCATTATGTTTGATGAAACTGTGTCGTGTAATCATACTGAAACTGTGATGGAGGTTGTGACATGAAATGCTGATGTGTAAAGAAATCACCAAATTTCAGGTTTACCGTAGTCTTTTTTTTATTTTTTATATCATGATGTGCATCATTTTGACAGCAGGACTCAAGAGTTTCACCATTTTGTACTTCATATCTTACACAACGTGTCCTTTTCTGTTGAAGAGATTACTTTTTTTTTTCACATTGTCATTGAAAATAGCGTTGCTTGCCAGTTTAAGGTGGTCTGTTATTTTTATTAATTTCTAAAGTTTCCTGGCTCTGGTTTTCCATGATGGATTTGTCTTCTGTTCAGCTTGTTTGCATAGTTTGTGTGTTTTGATGCTGAAGAGAAAAGGAGAAGAAGCGTCTCCACCCTCTTCTTTAACACAGGCTTTTCTCAGAAATCTAGCTTTAGTAATAGTCCAAGGTGGAGTTGTATTTACAGCTATGAGCAAACACCAGGCCTGTTATCACTGTAAATAATGGAATTGGGCTGTATGACTGAGCTTCAAGTGTGTTTAATCTATAAAACTTTTGCAGTATCATAGTTTTTGGATTTCAGTATTTATTGTTTGGACAATAAAATGCACAAGAATCAAAATGAACGTGTAGCTGTCTTAAAGACCGTGTAAAGTAAAATTAAATTTGTGTTTTGAGTTTGTCACACGGCATAAATATGTGTTATTAATCACCCATATAAATCTGACTGATTAAAAACATTGTTTACCTTATAAAATTAAGTCTCAAAAATCATGAAAAAACATGATTTTGCCTTGCTCTGGAACGCTGGGGGCGTGTCAGCGCGTGGGCGTGGTTTCAGCGCAGTACTGCACCAGTGTCCTGCCCCCTGAGCTGACTGTGTGTGGAGAGGCAGACGGGAGCAGCAGTAAACCTGCTCTGTTTTTATCTGAGTTCTGGCTGGCTGTAACACCAGCTCAAAGAGTTACGCTATTTTTAGTGCAATAACAACTCTGGTTTTGTTTTTAAAGTTGAGGACACATAACTCCGCTGTTATGTGTTTAATAATGAGCGGTATTTTAGAAGATGAGCAGCGGACTCGCTGCACCCGGTCCGACCCGGTCACCTTGCATGCGGGGTCTGTGTTGGTGATTAAAATAAAGAGTAATCACGTTGATAAGTTATCT
>JBBPBX010040665.1:0-10440 GCA_038048925.1 Garcialebias charrua
CCCTCCTTTGCATGATAGAAAATTATTGCAAGTGCTGCACTGACCTGACTGGTCATTATTAATTAGTAAGCTTTAGATCTCGGGTGCACACTTCCGGTTGTTTCTTCTTCGTTGGGTTTCGGCGGTGGCTACTTCCGGTCGGCTAACTAGCATCGAACATAGGAATCGCAAATTAATATTTTGAACGATTCCGGGAAAACCGGACAGTTAGTCCCGGTTCCGAACGATTCTCGATTCTCGATGCCCAACCCTATCCATGATGTCATGTTCATCCAGGAAGGATTTTAACTGAGCACGCGCTATGTTTTCTTCTGCGAACGCGGGTCGCTTCTGCAACGTAGAGCGTTCAGACTGGAGTCATGCAGGTCTGATGCAGGTCGCATTTAAAATGTAGTGTGAACGTTCACACCAAAAGATCTGATTTTTTTTTTATCGGATTCGAGCATTAAGACCTGCAGTGTGAACGTAGCCTAACTTGTATAAATTAGCAATTGATAATGACAATGAACTGTCATTTAAAACCCACATCTCCAAAATGGCCACTTAACTCAAACTGAAGCTAGGCTTCTACTTCAGAAACAAATCCTGCTTCTCATGCAAAGCCAGGAGAACATTACTGTAGTAGCTGCAAAATTCATGCCGATATTAGATTATGGTGACGTGCTGTACATGAGTGCTGCATCAAAATACCTACAGTCCTTAGACTCCATTTATCACGGTGCCATTCGGTTCATTACTGACTCCAGTTATCGCACTCATCACTGTGAGCTTTACATAAAATCTGGCTGGTCATCTCTCAGCGCTCGCAGATACACTCACTGGATATCCTTCATCTACAAGACCCTCCTAAACCTAGTCCCGTCATACCTTACCTCCTTAATACAGTACAAACATCTCATGGTCATTACTCCCTGCACTCTAACGATCTAGTCCTCCAGTCAGTTCCTCCGGTCAGAACTTAACTAGGAAAAAGAGCGTTCAGCTTCGCCGTCCCCTCAGCCTGGAACAACTTACAAACAGATCTGAAACTATCTACACTCATCTCTCCTAGATCCTTCATGTCAACTGTATTAGATAACGTCATCAAGAGACTTGACCATTGCAGATGTTTCTAACCATTACTTATCCAATATACATGTCATTGTTGATTTTTTAACTGTATCTACTCAACCGATGTCTGTCTGTTTTTATATACGCATATAATGCCTATATATTTCTTTTCACTGTTATGCTGACGATACACAGCTTTACATCAGGACTGGAACATCCTCATCTTCCCCATTGTCATCTCCATCTTCACTCACTGCCCTCTCTACCTGCCTGGAGGAAATAAGGGCATGGATGAATCAGAACTTTCTTCAATTAAACTGCTCCAAGACTGAGGCCATACTGATTGGCACCCCTCACCAGGTACAAACATCAACTATAACAACAATTTCCTTTTCTGGACAAGACATCCCCCTCTCCACCTCTGTTACAAATCTTGGAATAAAAATGGACTCTCATCTTACATTTGAAAATCACATTAAGCTTCTGTTTAAAACTTGCTTCTTCCATCTTCGAAACATCTCCAGACTTCGCCCATCCCTAACTTTTTCCGATGCTGAGAAGCTCGTCCATGCTTTTGTCTCCTCCAGGCTCGACTACTGCAACTCCCTGTTTATTGGAATCCCTGGCAAATACCTTCAGAAGCTTCAATATATTCAAAACAGTGCAGCAAGGATTTTGTTGAGAGTTCGTAAATTTGAACATATTACGCCCATTCTCCATAACCTTCATTGGCTTCCTGTCGCCTACAGAATTCAGTACAAAACTGCTCTCATTACACATCAATGCTTACACGGAACTTCACCAGATTATCTAAAGGACATTCTTGCTAAATATTCATCCACCCGGTCTCTACGGTCACAGAACAGTAATCTCCTTCACATTCCGAGAACCAATTTGAGGACCATGGGAGACCGGGCTTTCAGTGTGGCTGCCCCCCGCCTATGGAACTCTCTTCCTGACTGCCTGAGAGCTCCACAGTCACTGGTTGACTTTAAAAGCGGCCTGAAGACCTTTCTTTTTAAGCGAGCCTACTCTGCCTCCTCATGATTCTATCTTTGATCTTAGTTGATACTATTATTGATTTTAATGTTTTTTTTGACCTTTAATTTTGTTGCACTTTGTAGCACTTTGAGATTTTCATTAATGAAAAGTGCATTATAAATTAAATTCATTATTATTATTACTGTATTATTATATAAGTCTGTCTTATCCTGATGGGTTTGTACAGTCAACATCTATTTATTCTAACTGTAGTTTTCTTTATTTTCTTTTTTGATAAATGCAAATGCTTATTGTCAATTACCATGTGACGTGTGCTGCTGACCACTTGACCAGGTCACCCTTGTAAAAGAGATCTCGATCTCAACGGGCTCTACCTGGTAAAATAAAGGTGATTGATTGATTGATTGAACTTGTATAAATAAAGGTTGAATGAAAAAATGACCTTCGTAAAATTAAATTAAATTCAACCTTTATTTATACAGGTTAGTCTTATTGAGCCTAGAGGTCTCATTGAGATACCTGTATCCGTGAAACTGCAACTAAATCATCACTGAAAAGCAGGAATGTTTAGATACAAACCTTTTCTGTGAAGCTGAGCTTTTGCGTTGAAAACAGCATCTTGAGTTTTGTTGTGTTGCTGTTTGTACTTTAAACGACATCTTTCCTCTTTATAATCTGCATCTGTTTCCAGAAACTCCGACATTTCATTCGTAGCCACTTCCTCTCGTTGTTCAGCCTGATGTCTCCTCATCTCTGTTAGACAACGAACGAGTGCAGACGAACCGAACTCAAGAAAATTAAATTACTGTAAAGGTTACAGAAAATTAACTCGTAGTGTAAAAGTACAGCACAATACCTCAATTTTCTTATCTTCATTAGTGTTCATTAGCGTAAAAGACATACTTCCTGTCACTCTTCTTCTGGTGTTGTGTCAGTGCAGCTGTATTATTTGCCCTCCAGCGACGCCATCTGTTTAAGAGAAGAACTGCAGTGAGTGCAGCATGTCTGAAGGACAGAAAACCTGAGATCTGTCTGCGGAAAACGTAGAAAGTTGAAGAGATATAGTTTTTTTTTTTTTGAAACATCATCATCTTGTAGGTTCTTTTTATTGTAGTTGGGAAATAGTAGTTTGATGCATTACCGCCACCAACTGGTGTGGAGTGTGGTTTAATCATGGTACTGTATATTATAAAATCATTGCACATAGGGTCATACTACCCTGATGCATGCTCAATAGGGTCATACTCTATTAATCAAGTTTATTATGCTTTGTTTTTTACATCTAATTATAACTGATACATGCTTGATATATAAGTTCTTTTTAAGTGTGTATATATTCATTCAACCTTTATTTATACAGGCTAGCCTCGTTGAGCCACGGGGACTCATTTACAAGAGGGACCTGTCTCACCCACACCCAGGGTCAATTTAGAGTTACCAATCAGCCTAACATGCATGTTTTTGGACTGTGGGAGGAAACCGGAGCACCCGGAGAAAACCCACACATTATTATTTTAAATAATTTTAAATTAAGTCCTCATTTGCATTCTTTCCTGTTCATAGATCTGACATTTAAATACATGTAACATCCAAACAGTGAAGTCAGGTCCTCTGGACGTTCAAAAAACAAAACAAAAAAAATTGTAGAAAAATTTTGTCTTTCATCCGACCTCTTCAGTCTGAGGAAATGTATTCAGCTCGGTCTTATAAATAGCACTTTCTCGTAGCGTATCAACCAGTTTGCTTCTGACAGCCAAAACTAGCTGTTCACATGATTAAGGAGGACCATCAGCCTAACAAATGACTGTTAGCCCCCTGTGAATAGCAACCAGCCATCAGGGTGCTGAGTTATACTGGCAATAACAGCATTGTAAGAGGGGATAGTTGAAAACGGAGGCCTTCAACCCTGTTTAATGATGGACGGTTTATTTTCCCAAAGATGGCCTCCTTTACTCCTCTCTCAAACCATCGATCCTCTCTATCAAGGATGTGAACATCTTCATCCCTGAAAGAGTGACCGCTGGCCTGGAGATGAGTGTAGACCGCAGAGTCCTGACCTGATGATGTTGATCTTCTGTGCTGGGCCATCCTTTTGGCCAGTGGCTGTTTAGTTTCCCCGATATAAGACTGATCACAGCCCTCCTGACACTGAACAGCATACACAATATTACTCTGTTTGTGCCGGGGGACTGGATCTTTGGGATGAACCAGTCTTTGCCGTAATGTATTTTGGGGTTTAAAAGCCACTGGGACATTATGTTTAGAAAATAAACATCTCAATTTCTCTGAAACTCCCGCAACATACGGAATGACCACTGGTCTGGGTCTTGTTGAGGAAAACAATCCTCCTCCTCCATCCTGTCCAGGTTGTTTGCTCCGAAGAAACACACTTATGTCAGAATTAACAACATCTTTATTTTTACACACTTCATAATGCATGAAGAAGAGAGAATTGTGTATATATTACCTCACATTCAGGGGCCTCCTGAACAATTCTGATGTGTGTCAGGTTTGTTTCCATCCATATAGTCTATACTATACGGGGGTGGAAGAAAACATAGTCTATACGGTATAGACTATGTTTTCTTCCACCCCCGTGACAGTTCCTGTTTTCAATTTATATCCAAACACCTTACAGACTCTCTGAAGTCCCTCCCATTTCTCATTCTATCCAGTCACTCAGACACACTTCATTAGCTGTCATCTCTCTCATCTGAGGACATGATACTCTCAACTCAGCTTTATTTTGGTAAATTAAAAACAATACAAACAAAAGAAAGAAAAACATTATCAATAGTAAATAAATCATTTACCCAAAAAAGGAATAGGCTGAAGCCAAGGCTTATACTTGCCTACCCTATTCATAGACTCAGCAGTCTACATAATGACAGCTATCTACTGACCATATACATAAGTGCACATACAAACATTTACTGTATATTTAAGTATGCATGTATATGATACATACATGTACACATACTCACATTACTTACATACGTGGTTACGCAATACATATATACATCTACATACATTCCTATCTTTCCATTATACAGATTTAAGCACCCACACACATAATCAAACAATGACTGTGAGACTCTGATTATCCTCTTGGTAACTTAGTACATTACAACGTTTTAGATTGCTCCACTAAGAACCAGGGTCATTCTGACCAAACTAAGCTGCTCTTTGACTCAATACTGTATTAATTATTTTATAATCCCCACACACACTCAAATAATGTGGATCTTAGTTGACTAAACAAGAACCTTTGAGGTTGATGTTTTGTTTCTCATTAAAGGTCTTATAACTATTTTCCTACTGACTGCAGAAAGTGTCATGGTTGATTTTAAAGTTAGCAGTCACAAAAAATATATTATTTATCAGTTTATGGCCTAGTTTATACATCTAAACGATATTCTAGCCATCTTTATATGTTCTATTTTCCATAATATATAATTAAAAATTATATCCACCAACCCATATTATGTTCTTTTTCCACAATTTATCATCAAATTTTATTTCATTCTTAAAGGTGCAATATGTAATTTCTGGAACATGCTGGAACTTAGGAAAAATTTGAACAGAGACACGTTTCTGGTCCCTCTCCCTCAGAGCCATATATGGCTCTGCTCCCTCTTGCTCTCTGTGAAATTCAGCTCTGCTTCCGAATGCTCCGCCTCCACTGCATGTCCTGTCAGCCGCTGCGAAGTTCTGTGTTTTTATGTTAATAAAATGTTCTAAAAAACAAAATAAAAACATGGAGCGCTGGTCCAGCACACCAGAACAGAAATCTGCTGAGCCTCGCGCAGCCACGTTGGACATGAGTTTAATTCGCTCGTGACAAATTCATTCATTTCCTCAATGTTTCTGTCATGAGTCAGTGGAGGAGGAAGCGATCACTTGACTTTTGGCAAAAAAACAAAAGAAAAGTCCAGATCAGGGATGAAGAAGGGGAATTTAAAGCTGCAGTATGTAGTTTCTGGAAAACGCTGGACTTAGAAAAAAATTGAACAGAGACACCTTTCTGGTCCCTCCCCCTTGCTCTCAGCTGACCTGCAACTCACCCTCCTTAGCTCCTCCTCCACAGCATGGCCTGTCTCGTGACTGGCCAGGCGGGGGATGGGCGTGAGAAGCTCGTTCATGAACCAAACTCTGTTTTTATTGGCTGGTTAAAAACTCTGTTTTTATTGGCTGGTTAACGGCGGGTCACTGTGGGTTTTTAGAAATGCTTGTAGTACCACCGGGAGAAGCCAGAGGACTATAGTTTTTTTCAGAGATTACCTGTCTAACATCAGTCTGTCAGGAGATAGTGACAGAGTGAAGAAATATGTTAAAAATATATTTTTAGAAAAGTTACATACAGCAGCTTTAATACATTTGTGTCACATACAAAACAGTTTTGCATCGCTTTGCAATACTTTGAACGAGAACCTGCGCTGCCGCTGTGGACTGGGACAGGCGGGAGCGTGGGTTAGGAGCGTGAGAAGCTCTGTTTTTATTGGCTGGTTAAAAACTCTGTTTTTATTGGCTGGTTAACGGCGGGTCACTGTGGCTTTTTAGAAATGTTTTAGAGAAGCAAGGGGACTATAGTTTTTTTCAGAGATTACTTTGTCTAACATCATTCATTCATTCATTCAACCTTTATTTAGTCAGGTAAATGTCATTGAGCCTCGAGGGCTCATTTACAAAAGCGACTAAAGAATGATGAACAGCAATGGTAGAATTTCCTTAAACAACAAACAACAGAAAAAAAAACATAGGAGAGAAATAGAAAGTGAAATGCAAAGTATCAAAACTAGCAAAACACCACAAGGTAGATGTACAAAATCAAAAACAAGAACATATCTGCAATGGTTTTTGCCAGGATTCCAAAAGATTCTTAAAACCATTTAGGGAGGTCAGGGCCGAGAGCTTCAAATCTTTTTGTAAGATATTCCAGGAAGCAGGAGCAGAGTAGGAGAAGGCCCTTTTTCCAAGTTCAGTCCTCACTGACGGAACACTGCAGGTGATCATGTCCTGAGAGCGCACACTGTAGCTGCACTCACGCAAAGACATGTAGGAGGAGATGTATGAGGGCAGCAGACCGAGAAGTGATTTAAAGATGAAAATGTACCAGTGGAAGAGTCTGCGTGAGGATAATGATGTCCAGTTAACCAGTGAATACAGGGTGCAGTGGTGGGTACGATAATCACAGCCAGTTATGAATCTTAGTGCACCATGATAGACAACATCCAACATCCGCAGGGTGCTTGTAGGAGCATTCATGTAGAGAATGTCACCGTAATCAATGGAGGGAAGGAAAGTCACAGATACAAGGCGTTTCCTAACATTCAGTGTTAGACATGATCTGTTTCTGAAAAAGAAACCCAGTTTAACTTTCAGTTTCTTCACTAGGTTTTCCACGTGGAGTTTAAAAGAGAGCTGTGAATCAACCAGGATACCCAAATATTTATAGGAATCAACAAACTCAATTGGGACACCATTTGAGGATAAAATCAGAGGAAGATCTGCTGGAACCGACTTCCTACTTGAAAAAAAATCCCTTTTGTTTTATCAGCATTTAGAACAAGTTTGAGACGGAACAAATCTGACTGGATAATGTCTTCACCTCATTTTTCACCTTCAAGCAGAGGTCAAAAATGTGTTAGGAATTTTTTTTGGGTTTTTTTGTGTCATTTTTCACCACTTTTATTGTCTGTCCAACAGATCTCACTTGTAAATGAGTCTTCAAGGCTCAGTGTGACTTATCTGTTTAAATAAAGGTTGAATGAATGAAAAAAAAAAAGAAAAAAAAAATTTCAAACTAAGGGCCAGTTTCAGAATCAAGTCAAGATACCCAACATCTTTTCTTGTTTGCAGATTTCTCAAAAAGAGTTTGATTGGTCTCATTTTCTGTTGCACTTTTGACACCATGAACAAAGATTACTGAAAAAATGCAAGTGAAAAAAGTATTTTACATTTAACATATCATCTTGAGGGCCAGATAACATGTCAATGAGGGCCACATTTGGCCCCCGGGCCTAGAGTTTGACATATGTGCTCTAGAGACGTGGGATTTCTCCTTCTGTCTGGCTCCTGAGTTAGTGGGGACACTGTCTGCTCTGTGATACAGAGTCCTGATGACTCCTAACTTGTGCTCCAGAGGGTGATGGGAGTCAAACTGTAAATACTGGTCTGTGTGGGTGGGTTTGCGGTACACCTCAGTTTGCAAATGTCCTCCATCAGAAACTGAGACCTCACAGTCCAAGAAGCCAACCTGCCATTTTTTACATCTTCTCGTGTGAACTTGATATATTTATCCACAGAGTTGATGTGATCAGTGAAATGTTGGACTTCCTGAGATTTAATTTTAACCCAGGTGTCATCAACATACCTGAACCAATGACTTGGTGGTGTTCCTGAAAAGGACGTCAAGGCTCTCTCCTCCATGTACAGGTTGGCAGCAATAGGATAAACTGGAGACCCCATAGCCACCCATGTTTCTGCCTATAATATTGCTCCCCATATGTGAAGTAGGGAAACTGCAGGCACAGTTTCAAGAATTGACACAGTTTATACATTACATTATTATACATTATGAGGCTAGCCTGTATAAATAAAGGTTGAATGAATGAATGAATGAATTACCAAAATACATTACGGCAAAGACTGGTTCATCCCAAAGATCCAGTCCCCTGGCACAGAGTAATATTGTGTATGCTGTTCAGTGTCAGGAGGGCTGTGATCAGTCTTATATCGGGGAAACTAAACAGCCACTGGCCAAAAGGATGGCCCAGCACAGAAGATCAACATCATCAGGTCAGGACTCTGCAGTCTACACTCATCTCCACGCCAGCGGTCACTCTTTCAGGGATGAAGATGTTCACATCCTTGATAGAGAGGAACGATGGTTTGAGAGAGGAGTAAAGGAGGCCATCTTTGTGAAAAGAAACCGTCCATCATTAAACAGAGGTGGAGGCCTCCGGGTTCAACTGTCCCCCTCTTACAATGCTGTTATTGCTAGTATCACTCAGCCCTCTGTGAATAGCAAACAACCATCAGGGTGCTAACGATCCATCGTTAGGCTGATGGTCCTCCTTGATCATGTGAGCAGCTGGTTTCGGCTGTCATCAGCCAACTGGTTGATCCACTGTGAGAGGGTGCTATTTATAAGACTGAGCTGAATACAGCACCTCAGACTGAGGAAGTCTTTCGGAAGAAAGACGTAACGTTTCTACAATTTTTTTGCTTTGTTATTTGAATGTCCAGAGGACCAGACTTAGCTTTTTTTAGATTTTTCTACCTGGATTATTGAGCATGCATCAGGGTAATTGACACAGTTGCGCTGTGGAAAGTGTGGTCCTGCTGAGTGGTGTCTGATTTTAACCTTAAACCAACCACCTCTACTGCCTCATCAACAAGAATGCACGTAAAGAGTGATGTGACATCAAAAGGGACCATTGTTTCATCAGTCTCCATGATGACATCCCTCACCTGATTCACATGATGTTCTGTGTGTGGTGTTCTGAGCTGCCAACTAAAGAGATGAGTATAGATGCCAGATATTAGGAAACATTGTTAGTGACAGAGTTAATCATGCAAACAATTGGTCTTAAATGTAGCCTACACCTTATTTGTGAATTTTAGGTAAACCATAGTCATGGCGCCATGCCTAGTCACCTAAAATTCACCATAAAATAGTCACTCTGTCAATTTAAAGTCAGTAACCAGATTCAATATGTTAAAAACACGAAATAAACTCTGGCTGTGTAAAAAACTACAGAGCTCCAGAGGGGACATCAGGATTTTTTTATTTTGCGTTCCCTCGCAATACTTTTGTGTTCCCACACAAACTTTTTTGCGTTCCCTCGCAAAAGTTTTTGCATTCCGTTGCTGTTCTGTATGTAGTGAGACAACAACAACAATGGAACAGACACCTGTATTTGAGGTTCATTTGTGACTTGGCACTATAAATAAAGTGAATTGAATTGAATTTTGAAATCAGTCTTAAATATAAGGATATCCAGTGTGTGCTTCCCGCCCACACACACCAAAAATACACCCCAAAATATGGCAAAGACTGATTCATCCCAAAGATCCAGTCCCCCAGCACAAACAAAGTAATATTGTATATGCTGTTCAGTGTCAGGAGGGCTGTGATCAGTCTTACATCAGGGAAACTAAAAAGCCACTGGCCAGAAGGATGGCCCAGAAAAGAAGATCAACATCATCAGGCCAGGACTCTGCGGTCTACACTCATCTCGAGGCCAGCTGTCACTCTTTCAGGAATTAAGATCAGTGTTGCCAAACTGCCCCATTACACAAAATCCCGCCCAATAAAAAACAAACAAAAAAAACCCCACCAAACATGCACGCACACGCACGCGCGCGCGCACACACACACACACA
>JBBPBX010040665.1:10559-29255 GCA_038048925.1 Garcialebias charrua
CACACACACACACACACACACACACAAACAATACCCCCAACTTCTGTAAAGATATATTGGTGTTTATATGTTCAATGGTGATTAATCAAAATCAGTTAAATGTGATCATTAGTGCTCTTTATTCAGAAAATCAACATGTCACATTTCTAACTGATTATTATAGACACAAATTAAATGGTCAATATGAATATTTCTATATTTATCACCACAGTAATAATTACATTGTAAACACTCAAAATATTGTTGGTTTAGTGTTTACCTAAACATTTAAGGAATAAACATTTTTAATAATCACTTTAAAAGTTATAAATTTTGTCAATTGGTGCCTGTTTGTTTTCCAAATATATTAGTGTGTGTGAATGACAGGCATTAACATAAAACACTTTGTAGAACGGTGCTTTATAAAGTTCAGTCCATTTCTTTCTATCAGTTGACCGGCAGGTCTGCCACATCCAATATGGCGGCTGCTCCGACGTACCGCTGCAGCGGGTCAGCCCACTCAACGAGGTGTCCACTAAAACTGCCTCACCAGTTCTCTGTGATAACACTGGCAGATGACAATAGCCAATCAGTGATGGAGAAAGGTCAGAGGAGCTTTGCTATGAAATAATGATGAATGACTGTTTGAAATGTATTTAACAGATTAACTCAGAAACCTCAGAGAGTAAAACCCCTACTGGCACGTCTTCCACTGAGGAAGCGGAGCCTGGGGATTTTGGGTCGGGCTCTCCAATCTCTGGTGCTGAGGTCGCCAAGGTGGTTAAAAAGCTCCGTGGTGGCAGGGCTCCGGGGGTGGATGAGATTCGTCCTGAGTTCCTTAGGGCTCTGGATGTTGTGGGGTTGTGTTGGCTTACGCGACTCTGCAATATCGCGTGGACATCGGGGGCAGTTCCCTTGGATTGGCAGACTGGGGTGGTGGTTCCCCTATTCAAAAAGGGGGACCGTAGGGTGTGTTCCAACTATAGGGGGATCACACTCTTAAGCCTCCCTGGTAAGGTCTATTCAGGGGTTCTGGAGAGGAGGGTCCGTCGGATAGTCGAACCTCGGATTCAGGAGGAGCAGTGTGGTTTTCGTCCTGGTCGTGGAACACTGGACCAGCTCTACACCCTCAGCAGGGTCCTGGAGGGTGCGTGGGAGTTTGCCCAACCAGTTTACATGTGCTTTGTGGACTTGGAGAAGGCATTCGACCGCGTCCCTCGGGGGGTTCTGTGGGGGGTACTCCGGGAGTATGGGGTACCAGGCCCTTTGATAAGGGCTGTTAGGTCCCTGTACGACCGGTGTCAGAGCTTGGTCCGCATTGCCGGCAGTAAGTCAGGCTCGTTTCCGGTGAGAGTTGGACTCCGCCAAGGTTGCCCTTTGTCACCGATTCTGTTCATAACTTTTATGGACAGAATTTCTAGGCGCAGCCAAGGTGTTGAGAGGATCCGTTTTGGTGGCCTTAGAATCGCTTCTCTGTTTTTTGCAGATGATGTGGTCCTATTGGCTTCATCAGTCGTGATCTACAGCTTTCGCTGGAGCGGTTTGCAGCTGAATGTGATGCGGCCGGGATGAGGATCAGTTCCTCCAAATCCGAGGCCATGGTCTTGAGCCGGAAAAGGGTAGCATGCCCTCTCCGGGTCGGGGAGGAGGTCCTGCCCCAAGTGGAGGAGTTTAAGTATCTCGGGGTCTTGTTCACGAATGAGGGAAAACTGGAGCGTGAGATCGATAGGCGGATAGGTGCAGCGTCCGCAGTGAAGCGGGTGCTGTACCGGTCTGTCGTGGTGAAGAGAGAGCTGAGTCAAAAGGCAAAGCTCTCAATTTACCGATCGATCTACGTTCCCACCCTCATCTATGGTCATGAGCTCTGGGTTATGACCGAAAGAACGAGATCTCGGATACAAGCGGCTGAAATGAGTTTTCTCCGCAGGGTGTCTGGACTCTCCCTTAGAGATAGGGTGAGAAGCTCAGTCATCCGGGAGGGACTCGGAGTAGAGCCGCTGCTTCTCCACATCGAGAGGAGCCAGTTGAGGTGGCTCGGGCATCTGGTTAGGATGCCTCCTGGACGCCTCCCTGGTGAGGTGTTCCGGGCATGTCCCACCGGGAGGAGACCCAGAGGAAGACCCAGGACACGCTGGAGGGACTATGTTTCTCGGCTGGCCTGGGAACGCCTTGGGATTCCCCCAGAGGAGCTGCTCCAAGTGGCTGGGGAGAGGGAAGTCTGGGCCTCCCTACTTAGGCTGCTACCCCCGCGACCCGACCCGGATAAGCGGAAGAAAATGGATGGATGGATGGACTCAGAAACCGCCGATCTGACTCCAAATCCGCCCAAATTATACCCACCCGCCCAAAGTATTTTTTACCTGCAAAATAGAGAATGAAATCTGCCCAATTGGCATTAAACCACCCAATCTGACAACAATGATGAAGATGTTCACATCCTTGATAGAAAATGATAGTTTGAGAGAGGAGTAAAGGAGGCCATCTTTGTGAAAAGAAACCGCCCATCATTAAACAGAGGTGGAGGCCTCAGTTTTCGTCTCCCCCTCTTTTAATGCTGTTATTGTACCACTCAGCCCCTTGCAAGCAACCATCAGGGTGTTAACGATCCATAGTTAGGCTGATGGCCCTCCCTGATCATGTGAGCAGCTGGTTTTGGCTGTCAGCAGCAAACTTGATCCACTACGAGAAGGTGCTATTTATAAGACTGAGCTGAATACAGTACCTCAGACTGAAGAAGTATTTCAGAGGAAGGACGAAACGTTTCTACAATTTTTTTTTAGGGAATGTCCAGAGGACCAGACGTAACTTTTTTAGATTTTCTGCCTGGATTATTGAGCATAAATCAGGATATGCAAACTGGATGCAAATTCTGAGAATAAGTCAAGGATTCAAGGTTCTTTTTTTTTTGTCATTCCAATACTTGTGGTGGAACGAAATTATGTACACAGGGTCCCGGTTACCTCCAACAAAAGTATAAAAATGTAAAAGAAAAGCAGCAATAAGATTTAAGATATGAATGAACTAAGAAAAATGCTAACAAAAATACACTAAGCACTAATCTAAAAAAGTTAAGTCTGGTCCTCTGGACATTCAAAAGCACTATAGCACAAAAGCAATACACCGAAAAGCAGTACGGACATCATGGGCTTCATGGGCTACTGGCAGCTCCTAGAACTCGCTGGCATGAAGGAATCGACTTTGGAGAAGGCTAAAAAGTACGGACCGGCGGCGTATTGTCCACAAATCTGTTTGGATTTGCCATCGAGTGTACCAGCAGAATTTGAAGGCAGACATGAAATCAGCAGTCAGCTTGCCCAAAACAATAGTTGTTTATCCAAATCTGGCCTCGCTGCTGCATGGCCTTGGATAGGCCAACTTATCTCAAACGGTAGACTGGTGGATGCATGAATTAAGACCTGCTTTGCTCTCACTGCTGTGTTTCATGCCAACTTTCTGTGGAATCTCATAAAAAGGCTTTTAACAAGTGCAAAACAAAACCATCCAAAACAACTGATCATGATTATTGAGCATGCATCAGGGTAACTGATCATGTACAACAAATGATTTAGGCCAGATGACTGCTACTCACAGAAACAGCCCGAGCGGCCAAAGAGGCTCAGTAAAGGGTCTGCAAGCTCAACCATCCAGGCAAACAACAAAAAAGGCCAAATCACTTGATTGTTGTACACGATGGGTGTGTTTTGCAAGTGTTAAAAGCTACTTTGGAGATTCCAACTAGAGGATGGCATGAAACACAGCAGTGAAGCCTATGTGGGACAGATCGTGTTGGCAGGCTGCAGATTGATAAATTCCTCTGGATGGGGGAAGAAACGTTTTTCACTTAAAGAAACTGGTCTAGATGACATGATTTAAACTTTTTTGTTGTTATCTACCTGGATGATTGAGCTGACAAACCCTTTTCAACCTATTTTATTTGAAAGAGAAATGCTTTCCGGTTATTTTAAGCCTGGTTGTACAACAATCAGAGCACTGGGGCTGAAATACTCTTGAGAAGGTGACCCCAATAATTTAAGTCGAAACCTTAAATATCACTTTTTTGGATATGTAAAGTACAAGAAGTATTTTAAAAACATTTTCTGTCCGAATGTATTCTTAATATTGTGGCATTAAGTAGTAAATATTTTCTTCATAAAAATTAATGAACTTTGATGAAAACGTTTAGAAATATAGTTGTAAAAATTAGCCTGTTTTGTAAATTGATAGACCTTTTATACTGATCCAAACAAACACTAATATCAGTGATATAGATTCATAATATGCAATCAAATTATGGAGAGTATTTCTACTTTACATTGGCAGATCTTAGAAATGTGCCATGATCATCTTAGCTGGACTTACTGCTTGTTTTGATAACCTTACCCACTACAGTATTTCCAATTTCATATGGTGGCAATCTAATACTTTCTTTTTCACGTTTATCTTAATATGTCTCAGCTTTTCCTATGAAATAGCAAATTACATGATTTAAAGCCATTCTGTTGCCAATGTTTAATTGTCTGCCTTTAACAGCAGCTACTTTTTGTTTCCTTACATAACCAAAACCTCTCTTTACTTGAGACATTTTATATATCCTTGCATGAAAGTATTATGACTTTAGAAAGTGGCTGCTCAGCTAAAATATATTTCCATGGGGTCTGGTCCCATGCAACTTGGTGGACAAGCCCCCCTAGTTGTCTGAGGCACTTCAGTTTTTTGGAGTTTGAATTAAGCTCATCTTGCAGTTTCCTGATGCATGCTGAATAATACAGGTAGAAAAAAATTAAAAAGTTAAGACTGGTCTTCTGGACATTCAAAAAACAAAAGTAGAAACGTTTCGTATTTCGTCCAAAAGACTTGTTCAGTCTGAGGTGTTGTATTCAGCTCAGTTTTATAAATAGCACCTTCTCATTGTGGATCAGCCAGTTTGCTGCCAACAGCCAAAACCAGCTGCTCACATGATTAAGGACCATCAGCCACTATGCGAATGTGCTATTTATAAGCCTGAGCTGAATACAGCACCTCAGACTGAAGAAGTCTTTCGGACGAAAGACAAAATGGACGAAAGACGAAACATTTATTTTTTTGTTTGTTTTTTGAATGTACAGAGGACCAGACTTAACCATTTTAGTTTTATCTTGCAATTGTTTTGGTGTTTTTGGTATTTGCAGCCTTTTTCCATTGCATTTTTTTTCCTCGTGTTTATTTTCTGTGATTGCAGATTTGTTTCTGTTGCATGTTTTTTTGTTTACGAGTTAGAATCATTCATGTTTTTGCAGCATATTCTTATTCATTCGACCTTTATTATGTACACAGGGTCCATTGGGACCCTGTGTACATAATCTCGTTTTCAACACATGTACTACATGCGGTGCAAATGACAATAAATTCTCTCTGACTCTGACTTTATTTATACAGGTTAATCTCATTGAGCCTCAGGGACTCATTTACAAGAGTACTGGTTTTAACAAAGAGTGATGACAACAGTAGACAATCATAAACTGATGTATACAAATTGAGAACAAGTGAAAATAAAATGGTATATTTTAAAAAAAACTTTTGAATGGTTTTAACCGTTTCATGTGTATTTAGCTTTTTGCAGCTTGTTTGCACCCGTCACCTACCGTGGAGGCAGGACTCCTCAGCGACTCCAACCCCAACCGTGAAAGACGTACTCTTCTGTGGTAAGTTGAACTACACTTCTACAGAATCTGTTTTATAGACACCTAGTGGACAAACATACAAATTGAAAGTTTGGTAAATAAGGTACAGATAAAAAACAACACTGAAAGGAATGCATTATTTTATGATATATTAAAAAAGACAAAACAAGGGTTCTCATTCACAGCTAAACTGCTTTCATCTAGTGTGAATTATCATGTGCGTCTTTAGATTACCCTTTCTGTTAAACATTTTTCCACAGTCTTCACACCTAAACTGTTTCTGTCCTGTGTGAACCATCATGTGTGAGTTTAAATTAGACTTCTGTCCAAACCTTTGTCCACAAAGATCACATGAAAATGTTTTCTGCCCTGTGTGAATTATCATGTGTCTGTTAAAAGTTGACTGCTGTCCAAACCGTTTTCCACAAAGATCACAAGCAAATGTTTTCTGTCCTGTGTGGACTAACATGTGTTTGTTTAAAATTGACTTCCTTCCAAACCTGTGTCCACAAAGATCACAAGCAAATGTTTTGTCTCCGGTGTGGACAATCATGTGTGTGTTTAAATTTGACTTCTGTCCAAACCTGTGTCCACAAAGATCACAAACAAATGTTTTCTGTCCTGTGTGGACTATAATGTGTCTGTTTAAAATTGACTTAAGTCCGAACATTTGTCCACAAAAATCACAAGCAAATGATTTCTGTCCTGTGTGGACTATCATGTGTCTGTTTAAAATTGACTTCTGTCCAAACCTTTGTCCACAAACATCACAAACAAATGATTTCTGTCCTGTGTGAACTATCATGTGTGTCTTTAGATTACCCTTTTTGTTAAACCTTTTTCCACAGTTTTCACAACTAAACCATTTCTGTCCTGTGTGAATTATCATGTGTCTGTTTAAATGTGACTCCAGTCCAAACTTTTTTCCACAGTCTTCACAACTAAATGAGTTCTGTCTTGACTGTTTTTTCTTGATTGAGCCTCCAGTTTTCTTCACTTTTAAACGTTCCTCGATAACCAAACAACTTGAAGACGTCTCTGACTGACTCGTCTTGTGAAATTGTTTCCCATGCTCAGTGAAGCTGCAAGATTTGTTGACAGTGTTTATGTCTGACTCAGGAGCTCTGCTCTCCTTCCAGTCTTTGTCACCGTCTTCAGGTTCTGACCCAGAGTCTGATAAGTCTTTTAGCTGAGAGTCAGAGTCCTTCACCTCATCACCTTCATCATCCTCACTGACTTCAGTCTCTGAAGAGCTGCAATCATCTCCATAAGTATTTAGATCTGGGTTCCTGGTAGTTTCTCCTTCTCCACAGTCCTCTCCACCAGTTGCTGCTTTCATCTGGTCAGCTGAGCTGCTGGTTGGAAGATCTTCCTCTTTTACTTGGTGCTGATGAAGCTGTAAAAACAGAGGTTTCTCTTCTTCTTCCTCATTCTTCAAAGGAACAGCAGTGAATGCAAACCCGGTGTCATCAGTCTCCTTTTTCACACAAAACTGCTCTCCCTCTTGACTGGTCCACAGTTCCTCCTCTTCCTCCTTTANTTTGTCACCGTCTTCAGTCTGACCCAGAGTCTGATAAGTCTTTTAGCTGAGAGTCAGAGTCCTTCACCTCATCACCTTCATCATCCTCACTGACTTCAGTCTCTGAAGAGCTGCAATCATCTCCATAAGTATTTAGATCTGGGTTCCTGGTAGTTTCTCCTTCTCCACAGTCCTCTCCACCAGTTGCTGCTTTCATCTGGTCAGCTGAGCTGCTGGTTGGAAGATCTTCCTCTTTTACTTGGTGCTGATGAAGCTGTAAAAACAGAGGCTTCTCTTCATCTTCCTCATTCTTCCAAGGAACAGCAGTGAATGCAAACCCGGTGTCATCAGTCTCCTTTTTCACACAAAACTGCTCTCCCTCTTGACTGGTCCACAGTTCCTCCTCTTCCTCCTTTATGTTGAGGGTCTCTGGATCCTGTTGGTCCACACCAAGCATCCGTACTTCAGGAGCTTCTTCTTTAATCATCACCATCTGCTGAACATCTGCAGGGAACACTGAAAACATGAACATCAGGCACAATTATAACTTTATATTCACACATACAGTGGTGCTTTGTTTGTGAAGCCTTTGAAACTTTCTAAACTTCTGCATAAAAATGACCTAAAGCATAATCAGATTTTCACAAGTTATAAAAGTAGATAAAGAGAACACAGTTAACAAATGAGACAAAAATATTATACTCATTAAATTATTTATTGAGGAAAGTTGTCTAATATCACATGTTTTGTGATGGACCAAAGCACAGCCCAAAGACCCCTGATGAGCAAAATAAATGGAAACAATGTTCCCTCGCCTGGACGTGGGTCACCAGGGCCCTACTCTGGAGCCGGGCCTGGAGGTGGGGCATGTTGGTGAGCACCTGGTGGCCGGGCCGGGCACAAAGAGGAAATGCGAGTCCCCTTTTCCATGGGCTCACCACCTGTGGGAGGAGTCAAACGGGTCGGGTGCAATGTGGGATGGGCGGTAGTCTAGGGCGGGGACCTTGGCGGTCTGATAATCAGCTACAGAAGCTGGCTCTCGAGGCGTGGAATGTCACCTCTCTGGTGGGGAAGAAGCCTGAGCTGGTGTGTGAGGTTCCGGTTAGAAATGGTTGGACTCACTTCGACACAAAGCTCTGGAACCAGTTTCCTTGATAGGGGTTGGACACTCTTCCACTCTGGAGTTGCCCCTGGTGAGAGGCGCCGAGCAGGAGTGGGCATACTTGTTGCCCCTGATCTTGTTGCCATTACGTTAGGGTTCAACCCGGTGAAGGAGAGGGAAGCCTCCCTCTGCCTAAATGTGGGGAGACAGGCTCTGACTGTTATTTGTGCTTATGCACCAAACAGGAGTTCAGATTACCCACCCTTTTTGGAGTCCTTGGAGGGGGTACTGGAGAGTGCACCTCCTGGGGACTCCCTTGTACTGCTGGGGGACTTCAATGCACATGTGGGTAATGACAGTGAGACCTGGAGGGGTGTGGTTGAGAGGAACCAATGGTGTTCTGTTGGTGTACTTCTGTGCTTGTCATGGATTGACTATAACAAACACCATGTTCAAGCATAAGGGTGTCCATATGTGCTCTTGGCACCAGGACACCCTAGGTTGCAGTTCGATGATCGACTTTGTTGTCTCATCTGATCTGCAGCTGCATGTCTTGGACACTCGGGTGAAGAGAGGGTCGGAGATGTCCACTGACCACTACCTGGTGGTTTGTTGTTAAAGGACAAAGAACAGGAAATCTGTATCAATGTTATTTTGTGTTTGGTTAAATTTATTAAAAATTATTATTATTTTTTTAAACCAGCCACTAGGGAGCACAAGCCAGTGTATCTCTTGTGCCGGTCCCAAGCCCGGGTAAATGGTGAGGGTTTTGTCAGGAATGGCATCCGATGTAAAACACTTTTGCCAAAACCATAATGCGAGTTCATCAAAGTGAAACCATACCGGATCGGTCGAGGCCCGGGTTAACAACGACCGCCACTGGTGCTGTTGACAAACAGGGTGCTGGCGGAAATTGTGCTACCGTTAGTTGAAGACCCCGAGGAGGGAAACGTGTCAGAAGACAGAGGGAGAGGAGGAAAGTGAAGAATGTAAGACTGAGGGTTGCAACTCTAAATGTGGGGACAATGACAAGCAAAGGTAGAGAGCTGGCTGACATGATGCAGAGAAGAATGGTAAATGGAGCTTATTTATATAGCGCTTTCCAGCCCCCTATGAAGGGCCCCAAAGTGCTTTACAATACCAACCATCCATACACCGGTAGCGGCAGACTGCCATGCAAGGCGCTTTCCAGTCCTACTGGGAGCAACTCTAGGAGGGTTAAGTGTCTTGCCCAAAGACACAACGACACATGGTGTAGGGGACCGGGATTCGAACCGCCAACCTTCCGATCGGGGGATGACTGCCATTACCACTACGCCACGGCCGCCGCCGAAAGGTAGATGTTTTATGTGTCCAAGAGACCAAGTGGAAGGGCAGCAAGGCCTGCAGCATTGGAGCAGGGTTCAAACTGTTTTACCATGGTGTAGACAGAAAGAGAAATGGAGTAGGGGTGGTCCTGAAGGAGGAGTTGGCAAAGAATGTACAGTAGTAGAGGTGACGAGAGTGTCGGATAGGGTGATGTGCCTGAAGGTAGAAGTAGAAGGTCTGATGCTCAACATAGTCAGTGGTTATGCTACATAGGTTGGATGTGATGGGGAGGAGAAAGATACATTTTGGAAAGATTTGGATGAAGTGATAAGAGAGTATTCCCAGGGAGGAGAGATTAGTGATCAGAGCAGACCTGAATGGACATGTTGGTGAAGGAAACAGAGGGGATAAGTGATGGGTACGTTTGGTGTCAAGGAAAGAAATCAGGAAGGACAGATGGTGGTGGATTTTGCCAAGAGAATGGAAATGGCTATAGTCAATACTTATTTCCAAAAGAGGGAGGAACATAGAGTGACCTATAAGAGTGGAGGAAGGAGTACGCAGGTCGACTACATTCTGTGTAGAAGAGGAAACCTGAGGGAGATTGGAGACTGTAAGGTTGTGGCAGGGGAGAGCGTGGCCAGACAGCATCGGATGGTTGTGTGTAGAATGACTGTTGTTGTGAAGAAGAGAAAAAGAGTAAAATCAGAGAAGAAGACCAAATGGTGGAAGCTAAAGAAGGAAGAATGTTGTGAGAAATTCAGAGAGGAGCTGTTAAAGGCTCTGGGTGGTAAGAAAGAGCTTCCAAGTGACTGGGCTACTACAGCAACAGTAATTAGAGAGACAGGTAGGAAGGTACTTGGTGTGTCATCTGGACAGAGAATGGATGATAAGGAAACCTGGTGGTGGAATAGTGAAGTGCAGGACGCCATTCAAAGAAAGAGATTAGCCAAGAAGAAATATGACAGTGAGAGGACTGAAGAGAGGAGACAGGAATATAAGGAGATGGGACATAGAGCAAAGAGGGAAGTAGCTAAGGCAAAGCAGAGGGCGTACAATGAGTTGTATGGGAGACTGGACACTAAAGAGGGCGAGAAGGACTTGGCAAGACAGTGGGATCAGGCTGGAAAGGATGTGCAGCAGGTTAGGCTTATTAAAGATGGGAATGGTAATGTTCTAACAAGTGAGGAGAGTGTGATGGGTAGATGGAAGGATTACTTTGAGGAGCTAATGAATGAAGAGAATGAAAAAGAAAGAAGAGTGGAGGTCATAGAAACTGTGGACCAGGAAGTGGGAAAGATTAGTGAGGGTGAAGTCCGGAAAGCTCTGAAAAGAATGAAGAAGGGGAAGGCAGTAGGACCTGATGACATACCAGTGGAGGTTTGGAAATGTCTTGGAGAGATGGCAGTGAGGTTTTTGACTCAAATATTTAATGGAATATTTGAGGGTGAGAAAATGCCTGAAGAATGGAGAAGAAGTGTGCTGGTGCCCATTTTTAAGAACAAGGGTGATGTACAGAGTTGTAGCAACTACAGGGGAATTAAGTTGATGAGCCACACGATGAAGATCTGGGAGAGAGTTGTGGAAGCAAGACTTAGACAAGAGGTGACTATCTGTGAGCAGCAGTATGGTTTCATGCCAAGAAAGAGCACCACAGATGCCATCTTTGCTTTGAGGATGTTGATAGAGAAGTACAGAGAGGGTCAGAAAGAACTCCATTGTGTGTTTGTGGATTTAGAAAAAGCATATGACAGGGTGCCAAGAGAGGAGGTGTGGTATTGCATGAGGAAATCTGGAGTGGCAGAAAAGTATGTTAGACTGGTACAGGACATGTATGAGGACAGCAGGACAGTGGTGAGATGTGCTGTAGGAGTGACAGATAGCTTCAAGGTGGAGGTGGGATTGCATCAAGGATTGGCTCTGAGCCCCTTCTTGTTTGCTCTGGTGATGGACCGACTAACAGATGAGGTCAGGCAGGAATCCCCATGGACTATGATGTTTGCAGATGACATTGTGATCAGTGGTGAGAACAGGGAACAGGTGGAAGAGAACTTGGAGAGGTGGAGGTATTCACTTCAGTGTTAATTTTGTTGACTTATTATTTTTATTTTCGTTATAAGTTTCGTCAACGAACCTTTATTTCATGACAGAAACGACACAGTAACTAAATAAAGACAACGTGATAGGATAAAAACTGTGACGAAATGAATTGACACTTTCGTCAACGAATAGAAATGAGACAAAAAGATTGACTGGGACGAAATCCAATCAAAACTGTTTTCGTTTGGCGGAAGGTAGGGCCAAATTACAGAGGGAGCCAATCAGAATGACTTTAGCCCAAGCAAATAGGCGGGACAACTAGTTAGCCGTCCAATCAGTGCTAAGCTCTTTGCAATGTAGCTGCGCAGCCAGCCAGCAGTGCACTGCTCACTGACAAATTTAATGTAAACCCGGGAACTATGTATAACTTAGTCGACTTAATTGACTGTAGATTTAGTCGACTAAATGTTTTCATTGATTTGTCAACTAAAATTAGACTAAAACAAAAAAAATTCTGATGACTAAGTAATGACTAAAACTAAATGATGTTTTAGTCACATGACTAAAACTAAATTAAAAATAGCTGTCAAAATTAACACTGATTCACTTGAAAGAAGAGGAATGAAAGTCAGCCATAGTAAGACAGAGTACATGTGTGTGAATGAGAGGGAGGCCAGTGGAACAGTGAGGCTACAAGGAGCAGAGGTCACAAAGGTGCAGGACTTCAAGTACTTGGGGTCCACTGTCCAGGAAAATGGGGAATGTGGTAAAGAGGTGAAAAAGAGAGTCCAGGCAGGATGGAGTGGATGGAGAAAAGTTTCAGGAGTGATTTGTGACAAAAAGGTGTCAGCAAAGGTCAAAGGAAAAGTTTACAAGACAGTGGTGAGACCAGCTATGTTGTATGGTCTGGAGACAGTGTCATTGACAAAAAGACAGGAGAAAGAACTGGAAGTGGCAGAAATGAAGATGCTGAGGTTCTCCTTAGGAGTGACAAGGATGGATAAGATCAGGAATGAGATCATCAGAGGTACAGCACATGTTGAACAACTGGGAGATAAAGTTAGGGAGGCCAGACTGAGATGGTTTGGACATGTCCAGAGGAGGGACAGTGGGTATATTGGTAGAAGGATGTTAGAAATGCAGCTGCCAGGAAAAAGACAAAGAGGGAGACCAAAGAGGAGATATATGGATGCAGTTAGAGAGGACATGAAGGTAGTTGGAGTGAGGACAGAGGATGCAGAGGACAGAGTGAGGTGGAGGATGACTCGCTGTGGCGACCCCTGAAAAGGGAAAAGCCAAAATAAGAAGGTGGTTACATTTTTTTTATTTACAGGAATAAAGTACAGAAATCCCCACCCCCCATTTTATTCACTTTAAAAACAACTTGTGCATATTAATTCTTTAAAGCTTATAAAAAATCCTAAAGCCCAAAAATTATTTTCCCTTTTGAATGTCGTGCCCCATAACTGATATGTTAATCCTACACTTTCCCCTTGTTGACGGTGTCATCTTTAAGGGCAGGAAAAGTCTGACAAACCCACAGTCTCACAATTGGGTCACATCGGGAGGTTTATTGCAAACAATCATTTGATTAGACAGCTGTGCTAAAACACGACACCTTAAATAGTCCCATGCTGATGACGTCAGTGAAGAGCGCACAATAACACACCTGTCAAATGTTAACACCCCCACTCGCTCTCTCACTGCACAAAGTAACTTTTTTGCATCCCCAAATATAAAATACACAAACTTTTCAAGTTTCTAGCAGGTTTAGTAAAAATGTCCGCAACCATATCTCCTTTTGAGCAATAAACTACGTTTATCCTGCCATCATTAAATGCAGACCTGACAAAATGATACTTAACATCAATATGCTTGCATCTCTGACGGTATACAGGTTTTTTTTGATAAAGCTATTGCTCCTTGATAGTCCTCGAATATTGTCACTGGCATGCATTTGCAGTCTTTGTCCATTGTATTTAAAAGCTGTACAAGATACAAACTTTCCTGTGTTGTTGCTGCCAGGGCCATATATTCTGCTTCACATGTTGATAAAGCCACTGTTTGTTTTTTCTTTGACTTCCATGAGATAACGGGTCCATTTTTGTTAAAGGAGACCACATATAGGTATTTAAAATTTTTATGTTATGTCTGTGTGCTATCATGACAATATTAATTCATTTTAATACACTAATTAATTATACCCTTTTTACACAGAGCACCTGTGACAGAGCACCTGTGACAGAGCACCTGTGAGGAAGCGGACGCGGGCACACCTTGGCTGCCGCTGCTCCTCATACTTTTTGCTCTTTGAAGCCTTTTTTTTACTACTTTCTGCTGTTTTTTTCACCGAGCCTTGTTGGACATTTCTACCTTTCTCGATTGCAGAGTGCGGCAGGCCTAGGCCTGTGTACAGCACCTGTACGAGCTGACGCGGACATTTCTACCTTTCTTTGAACCTTTCTACCTTTCTTTGAACATTTCTACCTTTCTTGAACGCAGAGTGCGGCAGGCGTAGGCCTGTGTACAGCACCTGTGTGAACGGACGTCACGCGGGCCTTTTTACCTTTCTGTGATTAAGTTTTAGAGCAACTGTCTTTTCTGACTGCGTTGTGGTTCTGCAAACGTTATAAGTTGCCGGTCAAAGCAGATGACCGCTTGTCCTGAGCCTGGGTCTGCTAGAGGTTTCTTCCTTCTAAAAGGGAGTTTTTCCTTTCCACTGATGCCTAGTGCTTGCTCAGGATAGGAGACTGCAGCCAGGCCAAGATTTGACTTGTTGCTGGATTCATTAGATAGAAAACTTTACTAGTTTAACCGGAATTTTATTAGTGGGGGCTGTTAGCTCCCGCTAGCTCCAGAACGAATTTAGCTTAAAAAACCACGTAGCTGCATTTATTGTTCGCTTACCTGCTGCCTCTGTCACCCTCCTGGGTCCTCTGGACTGTTTTGGATTTTCTCCTGTGCTCCTCTTCGAGGTAATGATCATTCAAATTACCTCTTTCTGCTTCTTGTATATCTTTCTTGGAGCCGTGGGCCTGCTGTTAGCGGCTAGCTCCGTGCTAGCTTCCACCGGATCGACAACAATGTTGACCTACTCCGCTTCGCAGCTGTTTGAATTTAACAACTGCTCCATTCCTCCTTCTATTTCGACCATTAAACAACTGGGACTTCTGCGTAGACCTCGTTACATCCATAGAAGCTCTCGAAAGAAATTAGTTCACTTTAGGCAAACTGGCTCTGACTCGATTGCTACTGTCTGGTCTGAGAGACGTGTCGCACCTCGACGACGTCATCAGAACGCTGCGTCTGTGGTCCTTTGTAGTCCACAGCACACGAAGTGGCAAGGAAAACGTGGAGTGGACTTCAGTCTGCTTAAACCTCTTCAAAAACAATCTGCTCCAACTAGTATTAAAATAGAACTTTTTAATGTTCAATCACTTTCAAACAAATCATGTCTAATTCATGATCACATTTTGGAGAAGAATTTGGACCTCATGTGCCTCACAGAAACTTGGCATAGACCGGATGTGTACAGTTCTTTAAATGAAGCTTGTCCATCTGGATACAGCTATCTGCAGAGAGCCCGCAGCACTGGCCGCGGTGGTGGTCTGGCTGTAATCTACCGCAGTAGTTTAGGGCTGTCGCATCTGGTTTCTCAGGATTTTTCTTCTTTTGAATGTCTGGCTTTCAGCTTCAAAGCCCCACTCCTGATGAATGTTATATTAATTTATAGACCTCCCAAACCGCATGTTTCATTTAACTCAGAGATACATGACCTCTTCACTTATTTCTGCACCTCCCCTGTGAAGACTATTTTTCTTGGCGACTTGAATATCCACGTGGACAATTCCTCTTCACCTCTGGCAACAGATTTTAAGTCTCTTTTGGATTCTCTTAATCTCACTCAACATGTTGACGCCCCTACGCACAGCAGGGGGCATACTCTGGATTTGGTGATTACTGACACTGTACTCATCAATAATTTATCTGTATATGACCTGGGTGTCTCAGACCACAGGGTCATCTCCCTGGAAGTGCCTTCATCTTCGCCTGCTTCAAACCCAAAACGACCCATCCAGTTCCGTGACCTTAAAAACATTTCCCTTGATGTTCTGTCTGCTGATCTTCACACCCTGACCGCTGTCAATCATCCTTCTGCAGATGACTCTGTGGATTACTACAACCAATCTCTTGGGGAGCTCCTGGACCTACATGCTCCCTTGAAAACAAGACTGGTGTCTTTCTCCCGTTCAGCCCCTTGGTACACTGATGAGCTGCGCAAGATGAAGGCAACTGGCCGTGCTATCGAGAGACGTCTAAAATCATCTGGTCTCTCGGTACATAAGCAGGCGTACAAAGAACATCAGAAAGCGTACGCCTATTCTCTTAAAGAAGCACGCTCCAAATATTATTCTAACATCATCAACACCTGCCCTGGAAACTCTAAACAGCTCTTCTCCACAATAACTCGTCTGCTTAATCCCATTAAACAAACTCTTGAGGACTCTGCTCAAAAATGCGAGCTGTTTCTTTCATCTTTTAAAACCAAAATTGACACTATCAGATCTCAGCTCCACAACCTCCCTGTTCTCAGTGTGCCATCTACCCGTCTGCATTCTGGGACCCTTAACAGCTTTGACGAAGTTGTTCAGAGTGAGGTGGAGGCCATCATCAAGAAAATGAAGCCTTCATCCTGCGCCCTGGATCCTTTCCCCTCGTCTCTCATAAAATCCAATCACTCTGCAATAGGCCCACTTATCACTCAAATAATAAATCAGTCTCTTCAATCTGGTCATGTTCCACTGCCTCTAAAAACTGCCATCATTAGGCCTCTTCTGAAAAAATCTAATTTGGATCCCGACATTTTTTCTAATTACCGCCCAATTTCACACCTCCCTTTTCTGTCTAAAGTGCTGGAAAAAGCAGTTGCTGCTCAGCTGCAGGATCACTTACAACAACACTCCCTGTATGAGAAGTTCCAGTCTGGATTCAGGGCAGCTCACAGTACTGAGACTGCACTGCTGAGAGTTACTAATGATGTCCTCTTGGCTGCTGACACTGGCTCTCCCTCCATCCTTGTCCTCCTTGACCTCACTGCAGCCTTCGACACTGTGGACCATAGTATCCTCCTCCACCGTCTTCATGTGGAGGTCGGTCTCTGTGACACCGTCCTGGACTGGTTTAAATCTTTCCTCTCCAATAGGCTGGAATGTGTTAGTCTTGGCAACGCCACGTCCCAGACAGTCTCTGTCTCCTGTGGTGTCCCTCAGGGGTCGGTTCTGGGGCCCCTGTTGTTTTCCCTTTACATGCTGCCTTTAGGTCAAATTATTAATCAGTTCAACATTTCTTTTCACTGTTATGCCGACGATACACAGCTTTACATCAGGACTGGAGCATCCTCATCTTCCACCTTGTCATCTCCATCTTCACTCACTGCCCTCTCTGCCTGCCTGGAGGCAATTAGGGCATGGATGAATCAGAACTTTCTTCAATTAAACTGCTCCAAGACCGAGGCCATACTGATTGGCACCCCTCACCAGGTACAGACATCTACTATAACAACACTTTCCTTTTCTGGACAAGACATCCCCCTCTCCACCTCTGTTACTAATCTTGGAATAAAAATGGACTCCAATCTTACATTTGAAAATCACATTAAGCTTCTGTTTAAAACTTGCTTCTTCCATCTTCGAAACATCTCTAGACTTCGCCCATCCCTAACTTTTTCCGATGCTGAGAAGCTCGTCCATGCTTTTGTCTCCTCCAGGCTCGACTACTGCAACTCCCTGTTTATTGGAATCCCTGGCAAAAACCTTCAGAAACTTCAATATATTCAAAACAGTGCTGCAAGGATCTTGTTGCGAGTTCGTAAATTTGAACATATTACGCCCATTCTTCATAACCTTCATTGGCTTCCTGTCGCCTACAGAATTCAGTACAAAACTGCTCTCATTACACATCAATGCTTACATGGAGCTTCACCAGATTATCTGAAGGATATTCTTATTCCATACTCATCCACCCGGTCGCTGCGGTCACAGAACAGTAATCTCCTTCACATTCCGAGAACCAAATTAAGGACCATGGGAGACCGGGCTTTCAGTGTGGCTGCCCCCCGCCTGTGGAACTCTCTTCCTGACTGTCTGAGAGCCCCACAGTCTGTGGTTGACTTTAAGAGCGGCTTGAAGACCTTTCTTTTCAACCGAGCATACTCTACCTCCTCATGATTCTACTTTTGATCTTAGTTGATACTGTTATTGATTTTACTTGTTTTATTACTTGTTTTATTGACATTTAATTTCTGTTGCACCTTGTAGCACTTTGAGATTTTCATTAATGAAAAGTGCGTTATAAATTGAATTCATTATTATTATTATTATTATTATTATTTTTTAATTCTGCCATTTTTAACTTTCGTTTTGAACGACCGGTTTCTTGAAGTCCACGCCCTTCAACGATCTGTTAACGCCCTCTGTAACAGCCAGTATCTGTAATGTGTTGTTGTTTTAAAATTAGCTCTTTTTTTATTACTCATTTGACTTACTGTTAGTGCTAGCTTAAGATAACTTACCGAAACCCGTCTGAGCGCGCCGCAATTAGCTGCTCCTTTTAGCATGAGACCACCCGAATCCGAAGCTAATGTTAGCTTGTTCCTCTTCCGGTGTTCGCCAGCTCCGCTCGTTGCACGCGGAGATTTTGGGAGTTATCGCTGTTCCAGTCAAGACAACACAAAGTTCACCAAGTGTCTCCCGTAAATTAATCCGTAAGGAGAAGGTCCTCGCTGCTGCGAGGCTGCTGCGAGGGCAGCAGCGAGGCTGTACAGTTGAAGCTCCGCTCCATCGCGCCAGAAGAGGGTCCCGTTGCCGCTGGTCCCTACGCCGGGGGTCCGCTCGTTTAATTTTTGACGGCTGCGCGTTGGGAGCGATCGCAAATACACTAAAAATTGAACTAAAACATAAAAATAACAATTATACTTTATTTATAAAGCCATTTAAAAAAAACACAGCTGCAACAAAGTGCTGTACACATGAAATTAAGAACATATAAACAAAAGATGAGATGAAATCATGAAAAACAACAGTCATGTG